>JAYKKI010000054.1:10147500-10415000 GCA_039881145.1 Druceiella hillmani | reverse complement strand
TATCCGAAATATGGCTTAATCAGTGTTACTTAGCCTTTTTTTCCACACTTGATATTGGCAAAAGTTCTCTCTGGAGAGAACAAACGCCATATAATCAAAAATAAAAATAAAAATTTTATGATTCGAAATATAAACCATAGAAAAATAGACTATCGTTTTCTGAATGATGATACAAAAACGAAATGTATGTAGTGACCAAACAGAGTCGAATATAAATTCCAACTGAGTTAAATACAAACAAATCTACTAACAAAACTAAATCTTAAATAAACTGAAGAGAATGAAGAAAATAAATACCTTTGACCGGTTAAATCATAATATGTTTCTTGTCTTCCTAATTTATTCAAATTATCTCTTATAAGAATCAGATAGAACACATTTTTGAAGTTAAAGCAAATAATTAAAGTTGTTTTACAGTTGTGTCAATTCTATGTGTAAATTTTAGGCGATATTAAATAATAAAGTTTATTTAGTTAATTTACTTTGTTGAATTATTTTTGAACAACGTTTATTCGCGGTTGCCAACGCGATTATTTATGGTCTTATTGATAAAAAAATTTGGACATTGACAGCACACAGGGCTAAATCTGAGACAATGATTAATTAACAGATCCATTTCTAGAGATTGTTAACTAAAAATACAAGAATTCGTATTTATATACCTACATGAATTGTTTAAATGGTGCGAAGATCTGAATAAATATTTTGTAAATCAACTTTTTACAGATTATTAAAGAAAAATTCCTTAAAATGAACAAGTTAAATGAAAAAAAGTTTATTCTTATCTCGCGATACTAGTCTTTCAGTAAATGTATTCTGGAAAATCATTAAAAATACCCAAAAACTACGGCCTATTGGCATCTTGTTAAAACAATTACGTTTTATTCAAACGTAAGGTTTGGAGGTTTCCTTGAGCTGAAATTGAGGAATAAATCTGAAATAACATTGAATACTATACAGATGCAGTTGGCAAACTATTAATAATTGGGTCATGTATTACATGTGACAAACATTCTTGCAGACGGGCGAATTTTATAACGAAATTAAAATAAAAAAAAATATTTAGTATTGATCAAAAATAATTATTTTAATTTACTTTGAAGTAAATATTCGTATGCAAATTTCTAGAAAAATTAAATTTCTTCATTTCACTTATTTTCTCTTTCATTAAATATATATCTGGAAAATGATTGATGTATTCGCACACATTTGAAAACAACTACGTTTACCTACAGTGTTGGTCACTTCTATTGTAATACGTGTGTTACATTTTATTGGCCTTTCTTATTCCTCGAGTGGAAATGTAACGAGCTAGGATTTTTGTTTCCACATATGAAAGATGTTACATTATGTGTATTACTATAAATTACCATATTTATGTTATACAAAATAAACTGTGAGCTGAAAACGATAGCATTATTAGAGCCATAACTTCACAAATAAATAAATAATTCTGTTACACATGGAATTCATTCATATACACATAATATGTCGTCGCCGAGGTATATTGAATCGATCACAAGGTATACGGACTTTGACGGCGAGGCGCACTGCGGGTATCCGTGTTCAATTCCCGGACGCTCATCGAGCGGCGCAGGGCTGGTGTTCCAGTTGACTGTAAAAGATTGCTCTCGTAGAAATGAACCACCATAAGTAACCAACTATACACATTAAAGTAGATATATATAAAAAAAAAATAGATAATTGAATGCTGCAGTTCTTGCTGCGATGTATCTCTTCAGTTTATTTAAATTTTCGCAAAAGAAATCTTCATCCAAACTACAATATGAATATTCACACTTGATGGAAAATCATATTCATATTTCATGTTCCCTATCGCTTTAAAACAAGAATAATTAACATAAGAGTTACCAATATTTGATTAGCCGTAGAAGGATCCTCATGTTTAAATTAGAGAAAATATGATACAAATATTTTGTTGAAATGAAATATTTGACCGGGTTTCAGTTAAAAAAGGAAGAATTATAGAAAGGAGACATTGAAAATTTCACCTATTTATAATTGTTACATTTTTAAAATTTAAAAAATTTCTAAATATTTATTTTGCTTCGAAGTGTTGTTTAATTTTCTTTACTTGGCAAATAATATTTATTTTTCATTTATTGGATTTAACCTAAAAATATATGTGGGGCGGAATTATTCCTATAGAGGTAAACCTAACCATTCAATAAAACTTCTAAGTAATAAAATATATTATATGAAGTGCGCAACAGATTATGAATATAATTTTAAAATAAAAAAAATGTCAAAAAAATATTTGACAGTATAAATGTGTATAGGCATCTAAATGTCTAAAGCAAACTATCTAAGGAAATACGTGTGTTATGTAAAGTGTGTCTAGCTTTTATTATGTACTTACTCTTTATAAAATTTTTTGCAGTGCAAAATATTAACTTACTACAAAAACCAAAAGCAAATTAAGTTTTACAAACACATCTTCATAGAAAATTTTAAAATGTTCATGCATTTTTCAATTATTATTATAAAGTTACAATGATAATTACATTTTGATAATATTACAGAAAAAACGACCTCCCAAAAACAAGTTAGATGAAAAAAGTTAACTCTAAAAATACTTTCATAACCATAAGCAAGAATTTTTTGTGGAAATTAATGCTGGCACTCTTTGTACATTTACTTTTTTTACATTTCTTTTCATGCAGTTATATAAATACTAGATTCACTTAAATATTCCAATTTTGTTAATAGAATTAAATTTATGACAAATATAGTAATTAAAACTTTAATAATACATTTATCAAATGCGAGTTACACTCTTGTAAAACCAATATCACGTTTTCTTCATTGAGAGTATTGGATATATATATATATATATATATATATATATATATATATATATATATATATATACATATGTATATATATATATATATATATATTATTAAAATTATTATTATTATTAATGTAATTTATCTTTTGTGCTCCTGAGCATGCTGTTAACACTTTGCATGCTCAGGAGAAAATCAGTAGGAAATAGTTAAAATAAAATTATTACATCGAATAAATCTTTTGGGTATATTCATTTGTTATTATGTATTAATTTTCAAATGGACTCTAATTGATCTGAATTTTAATTAAATTCACAGTGAACATATTTATTATAAATAATTATTTAAATAAACATTTCGGAAATCCCCACTATTATGAATATCCAATCTTCGAAAAATAAAATTAATTTAACACAATATTTTTACAATTTAATTAAATAAGTCTTTTTAATTTCAAGCTTTCATTTCGTGCTGCAATTTCGAAAAATTCTTAGTTTTGACTCAAAATTCGTGATTTGAGCTTTTCCATGACACCACATACAAATTTTTAAGTGAATCAGGTCACAATAGCCAAACTTCATACCCCATCTTATAGTCGCCATTTTGAATTCATAAATTTTGACACAAAATCATTATTTTTGACCTTTGAAATACCTTCACCCTGAACTTCAATGGAATCGAACTGCAAATGACAATACTTGTACGTTATCATAGTTAAATGACAATACTTGTACGTTATCATAGTAGTTAGCACCGCACTTTTGAATATTTTGGACAAAAAATATAAAATAGTTCTACGATGGCACCTCTATAGGTATGAAATATTTTAGCCAAATTATTTAATTTGTTGCATACGAAACAAATTAAACCAAAGCTTGTAAATAGGTAGTATATATAGTCCTATCTAGTCTATTTTGATATCCAAAAACAAAGTAATGAAAATATGTTTGGATATTAAATCTTACAGTGAATTTATTTATCTTTTTATCACATGTGAATTATAAAGTTTATAATATATCCCACACGTATCTTTAGTGTTCGAGCGAACGGAGTATTAATTTCTACACGGTGCTTCTTTGTGTTGTAGCAGCTTTTACTTATAATTCATGTAGAAATAGAAAAAATAATTATTTTGTTCAAACTTAAAATATAAGTTTACAATATTACTGGAATATTTATACAACTTTATTTTAATCTATACGCCCTTCAATCTCTAATATAAACTCATTGATCCATAAACAAAATATCAACCCTATATTTTAGATTCAAAGATGCAATAAATTCATATTTTCCATATGTTCCTGACAATATAGTAGCACACAGAAGCACGTAATTCAAAATGCGAACGTAACTCAATAAAAACTCCATGTCAAGTGGCCATAAACCTGTAGAAACACAGTTTAACATAAAAATTCGGTCAAGTATGTGACAGCTTACGAGCACATCCAAGTGCCTGCTGGGGTACCGGAAACAGTTATCACCCTTTGTCAAATTTTGTATATTTATATTTTGTGATTCGTACGAAGCGAACGAAGCGAACGACTGTAAATAATGGATCTAACATCCAGTCCCCTTTCGGTACTGTCAATGTTTTTTTTATTTATGAAGGCATATTGCTAGTGACACTGTCCTCACATGAAATGTGATGGGCGTATGTTGATAGTAACGTTACTTCGATTAGATAAGAAAAGCTTTCTGAGGATGAGAGAAAAGGTGAGCTATTGGCGACCATAATCTAATATTCCTTACCTGAAAATTTAACGAATTGTGTAACCCAGATACTAATTTTCCTTGAAAATTTAAAACCTTTCTATTAAGTATAAAATAAATATAAAGATTTTATATTTTAATGTATTAATATATGAAATTGACTATCACACTCTTTAAAAATATATCATACGTTAGTTTTTTTTCCTAGACGGTTTTATTATGTTTTTGTGTAATTTTTGAAGTTATTGATATAATTTTATATATAATAAAAAGTAATTGTCAAATGATACAAAAAATATGTAATAAAAAAAACTACTTAAAGGCAATAGAGTGAACTTGTTCAATCCAAGTATTTCCAACGAAAGTTTAGTAATTGTATCATAACCATAAAATTGATCATACGTCATGTCAAGATATTAAAAACCATACTCAGAACCTGCATATAAGAGACGTGTTTATAAATGTGTAATGTATTGGGTTGCCTAATAAGTAATAAAGTAAGAACTAAGAAAGTAAGAACTAATAAGTAAGAACTTTTTTTTTCGAAAATTATCTCAAAAATATGTAAACATTCCAGAAGCTTCCATACTTGAAGAATATAAATGGCGCAGGACGCTCTCACTGATTCACTAAAAACTAAGACGCTTCACTGTTAATACGCATAAAATATGGACAAGTTTAAAACGCATGTGATACATTGCCTACTTTACTAGTATGAATCTGGTCACTGTGTCGCCGAAAATATGTGTGCCAACACGTACCGTCTAAAGCAATATTTGAAGCTACTGCAAAACGCTCAAGCGGTATTATAGCGGCGATTATTCCCTTAGTGATCAACCACGCTCTGATCAACCGAAAGAATTGGACAACGAAGGGGTAACATTTTTTATGAAAGAAGATAGTCGATCAAGGTAACGCTGAAAAGTTTGAAATATGGTGCGTGGGTACAACATGTACGTGGCTCAGACCGGCCGTAGCCATAGCGTGGTCTTCATATAGCCAAACAGAGGCGCCCTAAAATTTTGGATTTTGGTTGGATACGTATCCCCCACTTGCCATATACCCCAGACCTTGCACCCACTATTTATAGTTTGTTTAGATCGCTCAGCAAAGCCTAAGGCAAAAAAAGCTTTGATGAAGACACCTACAGTAGTTCATAGGTAAATTTTTCAAGTCCTAGAATTTTACACAGGTGCAATCAACTTCCTGCCAGTGCCTTGGAAACATGTAGTACAAAATGAAGGTGATTATTTTAATGGTTAATTAATTTTAAATTGGAAATATATTAACAAATTATAACATTAATGATCCCTCATTACTTACTAGTTAACTCAAATGATTTGTGAACCGAATACCTGGACCGCTGAATTTAATTATTAATATACATTGTTGACTAGGAGTGACCGAATTACGACGAGGTGACGGTGTGGCACTATGAAGTATAAATGTATGAATCTTATATATAGTATAGTTCTTTATTTAGATAGGATATAATTGGTTTTAGAAACCATCACAAAATCGTGTGACCAAATAAGTGAGGCCGAAATTAGAATAGTACGTTATGTAAAAATGAACCGTTCAAATTATGTTTATATTTTTTTATACATTGAACTATACTTACATTTATACTTTTGGATGGAAGCTCTCATTAGATTTCAGAACTTTCCTTTTGAAAGTAAAAATAATCAGAATATTCATATGTATTCAAAATACATTGTGATAAACAATTATTCTACAAAAAAGTATTCATCAATCTAATTTTTTTTTATTATTTGCACGTATTTTTATCCACACGTCATTGTACCTTAGATTCCAATCATTCAACATTTATATTGAAATTAAATTGTCAGTGGAGAGGTTTGGTAAACATACATTTAAAGATGATTATTTAAAGGTCTTTTTTTCCTCATATATCAAGCCATTTTTTAACTAATTTTGTAATATTTCCTACTAAATTTCCTTTGAATATGCTCTTCAAATCGAAAATCTTAACTGATAGATTATACTTAAATGGACTTCAAATTCTACCAAATTAACCATCCAAGTTTTGTCTCACAAGATGTTATTGCTGAATTCAAAACCCAGTAGAAGAGATCGGGGTTACATCTTCAAATCTTGCGGTAAGGCTAAATCTTTTTCGGGAAAATGCGCTAAAGGATTTAACATATTCGACGATGTAAAATCCTTTAGTGGCCGAGGCTCACGAATAACTACCCAGTTAACCGAGCGTAACCAAGATCTGACCTGTTCAATCTGCCTAAAACGATTTCCGACCTTATATTAATTACGTTTTGTTGGCGTTCATGAAAATATATCTTTTTATATGGTTGAGAACTTAACTAATGTGGCGATTTCAAATTTAGTATAAACACTTTTTGTTAAAACTAAATGTTGAATATTTTATTAAATTGAGCTGCAATTAAAATCTGTCTTATCTGTCTCTTAAATTTAATTAAAAAATTGTTTTCGGATGAAGTTTTTACAATTTTTTTGTACAGCATTTAGCAGTTGATTGGTTGTACGATTAAAAGAAAATTATTTTTGTATAAGGAATTGACCAAAGTAAAAGAATAAATATAGCTTTACTGAAACAAAATCCTTGTACGTGAGTAAATTCAAAACAAAAATATTTAATATAGAGATTACTTATATTAAAATAATATTATGTAGTTGTACTTTAGGGTATTAATATGTAAATTATCACAATCAAGGCTATTAGCCTATTGAGTTAATATAAGTAACTTACCGATCCTAATGCTAGTTCTGTATCTACGGATATTACATGCAAGCAATTAAAACTCAAATAAAAAATATAGGTACATACATATAAATAAAATCATGGAAATATTTTTACGTGACTTACTTTTTTTTCAGAATTAACTTAAATATTTCTCTTCCTAAATAAAATTTCAAGGAACATACGTAATATAAAATAAGACCGAAACTCAATAAAAGCTCCCTGTCACGTCATGTGGCGATGAAGTGCGCCGTAGAAAAAGAAGCTAATGGCGAAACTCGGCCAAGTAAATAACGGTTTATATCCGAATGCAGGCTAGAGGTGTCTTAAATAATTATCGGATCTTGTCAAATATAGTACTGTCATGTTTTGCTACTGATTTCAGCGCATGATAGTAAATAATAGACCCAATATGGTCGCCTTTCAATACTGTCAATGCGTTATTTAGTTATGATGGCGGCGTATTGTCCGCAGGACTGTCTTCCCCGAAATATCTTTGGGTGAAATATAGTTTGCGTGTGTCGAAGGGCTAGATCTCTATGATATAATTAGATAAGACGAGATATAATTAGATAAGAATTACAAAGATGAAAAATGAGCGTCCTTACAAATTTAAATTGATTATTGGGTAGGAAAACTTTTCAGCTTTATGTTAGAGCGCTCTATTTTAATATTTCAAGTGAGTGCTATTAGAGATTTTATTAATAAATTTTGGGGTGAACTTATTTAAATGTATTATAATTGCAAGGATATTTGTTTCAAATACTTTTAGAAGCTCTATATACCTTTGAATTTGTCTTCATGAAAAGAGTACCACAATAATTGTTAGAGGATACAGTTTTTCAGATAAAACCGTTTTAAAGTTAAAGTGACGTTGGATAAAATATTTTTTCGCGTTACTATAAGACAAAATCTTAAAAATTTATATAAATTTTCTACCTTGTATTGGGTTCTTACGTAGAAGTTAATAAGTCCTTTTTGTTGTTTTCCAGCGTCGAATGAAAATTTCAACGGTGAGTATTACAAAATTAAATAATAAGTAACCTTTCATTAATTATTGAATACACACTTCAGCTTAATTTACTTACATGCGATTGTATACATAATGGGGATCTCGAGTTGAAAACATTAGTTTCCCTTTTTTAAAAATTAATCGGAAAAAAATCCATTTTGAAAAGCTTTAAGTAAGTGTATTTTAACATGTGCAGCTATCCACAAATAAATGAAACTACGTGATGTAGTATTATTTCTACTTTCTTTCAGTTCTTTACCACGACCTAGGTTTCGTTGTATTAAAACACCTTCAGGTGGGCTATTAGCAAAGTTCTTTGCTCTGACTTTTTTCTTTCGTCGTGGTAAAGAACTTAAAGAAAGTAAAAATAATACAACGTCATGTAGTTTAATTTAAATGTGAATAATGAATTTCTACAAAATTAACGCCAAATATATTCAATAAGTGCAGCTATATTTTAGTATTGTCCCACTTTCAGATCGTTGAGCAGCTTCTATCTATTTAGGGTTTATATTTGAACTTTGGAAAATCTGTGAAAATAACGAAATCTGTGATTAAGAATGGCGTATACACAAATTGTAAAATATGTTAATATTGAAATATATATTAAAACATTGAAATTAATTATACACAAATATTACACTCATTATATTGCTCATGGTTATAATCTGTATGCGACTATAATGTTAGACGTAATTATATCAGGGTGAAAATTATTACGTAGGATGTAAAATTATTGCACGTCCAGTGGTTATTAGGTTTATGTCTCTACATAATATCAAATAATCGTTTCATTTAAACCAATTAAAAATTTTACCGTGTTCATGGAGGAAGCCCATGCAAGGAATTAACATTGTAATTAAAGAAAAAATATTAACCACTTTCGAATATTCGTAGCATGAGGTTCTATATTTCTCTACACCTCCTGAAATTGAACATAAAAGTTAAATGAACAAAATTTTATAATACCTGCAGTTCAAAGTTAAATAAGATGGTAAAGAAGAACAAATTACACGTCGCTCAGATACTTAATAATTTATAAATAGCACTTAAATAAAAAAAACTTAAATAGCCTATTGAAACACCTGTCGAAAGAGTTCCTACTCGATGAAAAGAGTGAAAAACAAATTTTTAGCCTCGCTTTACCTACGTGTACACTAGAAAAAAATTATGTTTAATATTATGCTACAATCATATAGGTCTCCACATAAAGCATACCAATAATTTGCAAAATTTTATAAATTTTTCATATTATTGGCCAACGTATAAATAAATTATAAAATATATTGACCTAAAAATTATTAGCATTCCCAATTGTTTTTTTTATATTTCGGTTGAAGCTAATAATCGCAACCTAATTTATTTATCAGTTTTACTCACTACCTTTTTCTGGCAGAGTTTCAAGTAATACTTACAAATATATGATAAATTTTGTGGTTGTATGGCCCAATAAATTTCCTCACTTTATTTCATGCATATTTGCGATCATAACAACTACCCGAAAAATTAAGTGATTGCAGAGCCAAAAAAATATTAAACAATTTTCTAGTTAAGTTGGGCGCATTTTGCAATTGTACGTAGGAAAACTCTAGTTTAATGATCGTTGTATTAAAAATTGTTTCAAAGTACTTTCCTTATTACCTAGACATATTTAGGCAAAACCGATTTTCGTTTAATTTTTAGAGAAAAATACCCATAGTATAACCACATCGATCCTAACCGTATCATATATAAATAAACATGGATCACGAAAAATCCCTCTCTGGTAATAAATATTATTTCTGGCGACCTTTTGCGGGCTTTAATACTTTCGAAGTTACGCTGGTAGTTGACATTCGAGTATTAAAGTGGATTGAAACAGACCTCACTCAAGGCCCATAGACCCTCCTAATCTACGTAATAAAATCTACAACAATATATTTATCGCATTTATTTAGGTTAAGATGCGCCCCGTTATTTATACGGGTGAAGTATTCATTAAGCAATTACATTGAGTTTATAGATACAATTTTGCAATTTATCAGATATTGGCTTGGCTTAGTAGCAGTAACGATAAAATTGGTATGATTATGAATATATAAATCATAAGTCAGTGTATTGGATTTTCATTTAAGCTGTACACAGAAAAATTTGTAAGCATTTATTAACCGTGAAGAGGATGCTGTAAAAATTTAATCAGTTACAAAGCACTCCCTGACATTTTATTTTCTTGATTAATTAAAAATCGCTCCAACAATCGCATTTCGCATTTCAAAAAAATAAAGTTCATGGCAGAAATATATGAGTAGACTTGAAGAAACGATGAGGTGATATTGTAAAAATGTAAGGAATTTATAAATTTAGAATATACTGTTAATCGTATGTAAATTTACATTTCGCACAAATACAAGTTATAAATTTATGGATATTAAAGCAATTAAATAATCACATGAATAAATTATTATTACTTAGAAAATTAATTTTCAATTGGTAATAATAGAAAAAGCAAAACATGCCATTTAGAATAATCAAGTATAATATAATTCGACAGAGTTATAATCAAGTATGGTATAAACCGGCAATCAAGTCAATGGATCTAATAAAATATGATATAATCGGAATAATCAAGTACGATATAAATCGTCAGTTTGCAGGTTGGATGCATAAGCATCGAACTAAAAATACTCACTGAATCTAATTATGAAAAAATTAGATGTATTTTATGTCTAAAAATACTCATCTACATCGTAATACAAAGAATTATTATAAGCCTATGAAAATAGTAATAACGTTTAAGTATTTGCGCAAATTAAAAGATACACAACGATTTAAACTCGCGGATGACTTAATGCACAGTATTATAATTCATGTAGTGAAGAAGGCAGAATAAGGATTTAGATTACTTGGTAGTTTATAATTTACAATTACTTGATAGAATGTGTGAATCAATCTATCAAATAGTGGTAAGAATATGGAAAGATCTTGAAAAAAACATGAGCAGTCATAGAGACGGCCGACAAATATAAAGACAAACCGTGCTGTAAATTTCTAAAATAAAATGTACTTTATAGGAAGATAAGGTGTAGAAAAATTGAGATTCAAAGTGTGATTTCATATTGCACGAGTAATTCGTTCAACGTAGGACACGTTTTATTTACTTCAACATGGAAGACAGCTTGCTTAATCTAACTGCGATGGATGTAAAGTGACGACAAAGAAATAAAGTCGACTTTGTATCGGGTTATATTTTACAAAATAAAAATATAACCTTTTATGGGTTATATTTTTATTTTGTATGCGAGATCGTATTTTAGGTACAATAATGCGCGATTTTGCCCGAGTGTAAAATATTGAATCGTATTGACAAGTTAGTGTTAAGTCTATTAAATGATTTTAAATTTTATACTCATGTTAGATCATTGTAAGCAATTATTGTTGAGTCTTATAGCGTCGAAGTGTTTCAATGCATATAATTCTAGTCGATATTACATTAAAAAATATTTATAAAGAAGTGCTGAAGCGCGCAAATTAAGTAACTAATTACATTAAAAAAAAATAATTATATCTCTTTTGTTTTTCATTGAAGGAAAAGTCTTAAAGATTTTAACATTATATTTTTAGTTTTATATTTCCAGAAATTTACAAGAAGTTTACCAACAATTTAGTCACAATTAAATGAAACTACGTGATGTAGTATTATTTCTACTATCTTTAATTTCTCTACCACGACCTAGGTTTCGTTGTATTACAACACCTTCAGGTGGGATATTAGCAAAGATTTCTTTTAAATATTTAAAAGATTTCTTCAAAGATTTATTTGCTAATATCCCACCTGAAGATGTTGTAATACAACGAAACCTAGGTCGTGGTAAAGAAATTAAAGATAGTAGAAATAATAGTACATCACGTAGTTTCATTTAATTGTGATTAATGAATTTCTACAAAATTAACGCCAAATATATTCAACAATTTAGTGGAAAATTACAGCAATGATTATAAATCCTATAGATTTAAAGGTTATCAATTTTTGGTTTATAAAAGATTTGCTAAGCAAAATTATTCAATATATTTACAGGTTAAAAATGTGATTTATATTGGAAATATTTTAATAATAACACTAAGTAACCGAGTTTACCGATTATCGAAAAAAGTAATTATCGGACCATGTTTTGCGAATTAGCGTAGCTAACGCTATGAGTTTAACGACAAGAGTTAACTGCAGTCCTGATAATACAAAATCGTGCGACAATTTCCACAAACAAGCAAACATAGCTTAGCGAGGAAAAATATCAAACCATATGAGTTAGCAGATCTCACGGTATGATTTATACTTAAGGACAACAGTTCGTTGCAATGTTGATCAAACAAAACCCAACGACGATTCCCACAAACGAGCTTAGACAGCAGTTTGGAGAAAAACGTGGCGTTGTGTTGAAGGTAATTGCTATTCTTTCTGATATTATTAAACGGGGCTAAAATAATATAGTTAAAAATACTAACATTACGGTTCTTTCAATGTACGAATTATGTGAGCTCAAATTTATTTGAACCTGGCTAATTTCAATGACCGAATTAGAAAGCAATACAATCCTACACAAGCCAACGTAAGCAAAATTCAGCAAAATTATCCTTGATCATTATTGAAGCCTGTTCTAACCTAAGAGATTGTTTGTCTGTACTGGTGCCAGATAGATATTTATGACTGTGAATGGAGAAAATAATAACAAGTAAGTTTGATTTATCATCTTTTAGATTTTAGTCGAACCACATTCTGGGATAAAAAAAGGAAATTATGTTTTTTTTTATTTTGTAAAGAAATACTGGAAATGAACCTGTTAAATCATTCTATTGGCCTTTTTTCCCACAACTAAATGAGCCATCTGTGTGTGTACTATGAATGCAGCTTTTTTTGTACAAAAATTTGTACTTATATTTTCAAAGGTTAACTTTAAGTATAGAGATTTATCTCATAAGCTGATTTTTATAAAAAAAGAAGTTTTATAAAAAAACTTCTTAAAATGTTTCCTTATCATGTATTGACTTTAAAAGTCATAGCATTTACAAATTTTCTATCAATATTGAATAACTATTTTTAATCAATATTGAATAACATAAAATAATAAATTCGTACAGATAACGTCACTGTTATGTTTAGTCACGTTGCGTTTTACATAACAAAACATGATAATAAAAATAATTTTGAAACCAGGAACGATATTATTACCCTTAGAGATGCGTTACAGTTCATAAATAAAAACGAAAAGAATGGAGTTTCTCATTTTGCTTGGTCTAGAAACAATCTGTGACACCGTTCACGGCTGTTTTCTCATTCTTTTACTTATCGGCATACGGGTCGGCATCGATTGTCAATTAACCACGACGTATCCTGTCAGCAGAAGTGCCATGGGTAGTGGCTAAAACGAGGCAAACTTGAGATATAAAGCTAATGGTATTTGGTATATTTAGATCTACCAATATGTTATTATGTCCTTCGTGAGCTAACCGATTTAATAGACGTTTTATCCATTGTATTTTAAACTACTTTATAGAGATATTGAATATATTTGATATTAATTTTGTAGAAATGCATTATTCACAATTAAATGAAACTACGTGATGTAGTATTATTTCTACTTTCTTTAAGTTCTTTGCCACGACCTAGGTTTTGTTGTACTACAACATCTTCAGGTGGGCTGTTAGCAAAGGTTTTATAGAGATTTAGGTATTATGTATAAGTTCGATGGTATACCGTTGAGAAATATTTGTGCGTGTGTAGTTTTAATAATACAAAAAATATAATTTTTCTTCAAGGGAAATTTAGTTGAAGCAAGTTTTAATATCATAGCTAAATATGATTTGTCATAAGAATTTATTGTTGGTAACACACATAAAGTTTTTAGAACTTAGGAAATTAAATAATCTAGCAAGTATATTATTTATTCGTCGTTTTTCAAAGTAGTCTGGCATTATATGCATCGTCTCATTCAGCGGAATCACATAGAGATGCTGTCGGTAGATTGTTCCTAGGGTTAGTCTTCCACATTCTCTACGAAAGCAGTCACCGCTTCGTAATCCTGACAGTTTATCTTTTATTCTCCCAAAAAAAATATAAATTGCACAGTACGTGGTCGGGGCTCTATGGTGGATGAATCATAATTTCCACACACGATCTAAACAAATGGGATTAAAAACGAAGGAATGAAGAAATCATAATTTTTTTTATTCCTTGTTATAACTCTATTGTGTCGGTATCACTCCCAAAAATGACATGCAATCGATTTTAATCGTTGCCTGTCGTACTGAGTGCAATGCTATTTTGAAAGTTGAAAGTTGAAACTAATATCTAGAGGAACTCTGTAAAAAAATCGAACTCTATAAAAATCGAAAGCACTACTTTTCTTTCTTTTTCGCGTTGCACAATATAATCTTTTAAACGTTAGTTTGGGTCTTAATTTGTCCAAAAATTCATAAAGGGATGAGCATGAGCACTCTGTCGTTCGTACTCGTCACTATTGTGATCACTTGCTATACATGTGTATCCATGAGCTAAATCTATTTGTACCGTAAACGCGACTGTAATTATTTCTTTACTGATTATTTATATTAAAAAGAGATAAAAAATTCTTCCATGTTGATGCTCTTTATTTTTTTCATTTTTAAATGGGTGAAAAGATTACCAAAATGGGCTAATAAACTTAATATTCAATTAACATACCTTTTTGAAATCATCGACTACCGAACTATTCGTCTAAGTACGTCGCACTCGCGTGGCTGTATAGTTGGACGATGCTATAAGTGTAGATGAGTGAGGCACGCGACCATATTTAATACATTCATCATATCTTTCTTTTGATTCGAATTCGAAAAACGTACTGCTATACTATTCATTTGAAAATATTGTATGCTATGTTACAGTCGTTTTTGCTTAAATAATAATACCAAGTTAAACGTTTTACAAAATTGAAGTGGATTTAAATGTGTATTTGGTTGAGTTATATGATATCACCAAATGAGTGACCTTTATATTCAAATAAGTTTTCGATATCTTGAGTTTCAGAGGCCGTATTTACCATTTTAGCATAAATGACATTTTAGTACAATCTTACCCAGTTACCCAGTTTCCAGAAAATTTCGAGGTACATAAAAACGGTGTCCAGTTATATTTATAAAAACTAATTAAAAAGATTTAAAAGCAAAAACTATTTTTAAATCTGTATACGATTGGTTTAAAGCGATGGAATACTTGACGGAAATATAAAGAATTGTGGGTTTTTTGCAGGTTATTTTACATTATTGTTTAGCTTATTGATTGAGTGTTCAGTACATAAATACATTTGGTGGACTTGTTGCTACATAAAACAATTTTCCATATACCAAAATGTTATGTGCCCTAAAATTATGAAAATAAAGTGCACGACGACTGATATATATTATATTAAAGATGATTATATTATTTAGCTTTGCTTAATTATAGCAGGACGGGCGTGTTCTCCGTGCGTTAGTTTTATAAGTTTTAGTCTGTTACAATTCTTTAATAAGTACATTATCTTATTTTGATAAGTCAAAGTTATGTTTGAATTATGGAGTATTTTATACTGTATTTTGTTTATTGTCTGAAGCACGACAAAATGATAAATAAAATAACTACTTTAAAATGTAACTTAGGAAAAAATCTAACTTTGTTCTAAATTATGACATATTGTTTATTAGTTGATTCCAGGAATATCGGAACGAACATGTCTTTTCCAATAATTCATCTAGCATTGCCATATATTAAAAAAAGCTATTTAAATTTTTCCCCGAACACGTGTCCCAATTGAAATTAAGAATGTATGTGCTTACTTATTGTATTGAGTGAAGTCAAGAAATTTCTTTAATCTCCGGAATTATTATCAGTTCTTAAGAAAATTCAAGAGCTAAGAGTTTGACTCTATTTAGATAAGTATGCGCCATTTTTCTTAATAACTACCAAACAGACTCAACTACTAAACCATCAAAACGTATTCCTCTTTCTGATCGAATAGTTTTCATGCCTTTATATGCGAAAAATCCCGCGAGGTGCTTTTAAATGCATAATAAATCCGATTAAAAAAACCTAATTCATTTTGTGCAATGCAACACGATTAAGATATTTAACCAATGTTTTCCAGCATTAAAACCATATTTATTAAAATTTCCTATTAATATTTGTGTTGTTGTAATCGAAGGCGATGTCGGCAGTCTAAAAATCGGAAAACCCTGTCCTCCCATAGACGGCAGTGTAATATATTCAACTTTTAATATTTTTCATGCCATTCAACTTCTCATAAATGTTTATCCGTTAGACGTACTACAAAGCAAATAACATTTCAGTTATTCGTGTTTATTATTGACATGAATGGTTAGTTCTTTTGCTCAAAAAGTTGCTTAAACTTTTCAGGGGGAAATTATATTACCATTTTAATTCGATACAACAATTGGGAGTGTCTTAGTACAAGTTCGTGGCATAGCATAGTCTGGTGTTCTATCAATTTAGTAGATCTTTGCAATAAGGTAACTTTCTCTATGATTACGACATCATAGCAGAAGGTTATCGCATTCGTATGAAATATCCTTTAATTTTCTTTTGAAAGGGAGTTCTGGAGAGAAAGTACATAGTTAACAGCGGCTTCCGGGTTACAATACCATTATGATTTTATTTAATACCATTTTGTTTTTATGGGAAATTAGCTTTATTAATTTGTGCTACATATTAATTAATGATATATCATAAATTTATAGTTCCCAAATCAGAGTAATTTTTTTCAAAAAATAATTCGAAAAAATATATGAATATTTTGTTGAGGCGCATAAAAACTTTACTTCTTTGAAAATTATTCATCATACATGATTTAATTGAAAAGAAGCGACATTAATACAATCTGAATATTCATTTACAAAAAAAATAATTTTAACATGTTACGCAGCTAAGAAATTTTGTTCAAAGTGAAATTCAAGTTGCTTTGGAAACATAAAATTTACATCAAAAAACATTCAAATATTTTAATTTTCCTTTATTTTTATATATTTTGCAACGCTTTATTTATAGTTACAAATAGATATTGAGTTTTAATATTATTTTACTTGCAAATCGCATTTAATGAAGATTTTAATATTGTCATCTTACCTCAATGCCGTAGCATTAAAAACTTCATATCACATTTAAAACGATCAGTTCAAACCATATTATGTCCACACGTTTCGTAAATGCACTACGGGTATCGCGAATATTTTAATTTCGAAGACGCGTCTCTAACAGAAGAAAATCTTTTAGACACCACCAAACAAATATTTGGCATATAAAACCAAAAGAGAAAAATAAAGTAGTAATGCGAAAAAAAAATCTGCAAACTTGCATGCAAAATAATTGGGAACCGAAAATTCATCATCAGAGCTGTTTCCACACGTAACGGAAGAAAACCAATTTAATAAACGTTTTTCGTATGAACCTAGTAAAAATAAAGAACAACATGCACAAAAATATTTAGCTATGTCTGGAACGTCATCTGTAGTTTAAGATACTATAGAAGATGACAGACTTGTTGAGAAATAAATTTCAACGGAGGATACATCACCGCGCTCAGCTTTTCAAAATAACCACTTTGGCGATATTTCAAAATGGCCTCTCAATGACTCCACGATGAATCAATAATTGGGATCTGCGAGTAACGAAATGAGCAACGAAAACTATTCAAGTTATGAAGGTGAAGCTTACCTTCCAACTACTTTTTTCCAGATTAATATCAAACGGGGCTTTTAAAATAAGGTAAATTATTTGCTCTAAATCTACAGATAAAACATAACATTTTTGATGGCATTCTTTTTGTAGAAGTTCCTACTCCCGTTTGGGTAAAGGAGAATTTTATGATTGAAAACACTTACTAACGTGCTTCAATAGTCACGAATCATCCTTACATCATCGGCTTACCATGCACAATTGGATAGAAATGTCAATGAGATTAAAGCGTTGCTGCGGAATAGACAAGTATTTACAAAAAAAAACCTGAAAACAAGATAATTTCTCGTTTCACTATCTTTGAGCTCATGATATCTCTAGTATTCCTTGTAGCAAGTGTTAGTTTGTTATTCAGAGGAATCTCTGGATCTGAAATTTTATATATTTCTTATAATGACAATTTCCTGGATTTAATACACTACAAAGAAATTTGTTTAGACTGTAATAATGGAGTGATATTACCATATGTTAAATTAAGAAACTAATGTCATAATTTTGGTGAACGTATTCAAAATAATAAAAATAAAATTTTGTCAGCTAAATATTTTTCCACCATATTTGATTAAGCAATTATTGGCATTATTATACATGTATTATTATATATTGACGTTTTATTGCTTACAATCTAATAGATGATTTTTCCAGAGGAAGAATAACTGGTCTATTTATAATGGAATTTTTTGCAGTTTGATTTGGATAGGAACTATAGTAAAGTTACGGTGGTACCGTCAACATGATAGATTAAAAAAAAGGTGTTCAAAATAAAATTTTGAAAAAAACATCCTCGATCATTTTTTTAATATATGTCACTTTCATTTGCTGAATTTTATAGTAGCAGATGTTACCAATGCTGGATCAGGGTAGCGACGAGAATTAATCTTCAAACAAGTAGAAAGTTTATCACTAAAAGAAATTTGCAAAATCCATTGGAGAGCAGAATTTTTAGCCTTGCCCCAATCCACTATCACTATTCTTCAATCTTTGATACCATTCTGAAAATTCGTAATGAAGAATCAATTGCAGCACAATGAGTTTTGTCTTGGTATAACATACTGCTTCATATTGACATCGTAAGCAAGGTCATTCATTGAATGACTATGAATTATTTATCAAATGTAGATTTTATTGCTCAGAAGTCATAAAAGAGTACATGGCTTATTCTTCGAGCATCAATATATTTTTTTTAAAATGTATAATGCTAAATCGATTATTTGATATGGAGCTACACAATTACCACTGCCCGTGTTTTTTTTATTTGGGCATATGTAAGTAGTTTTTTATTAATACTTTTAAATAGTTTTTCAGTCGAGTAGTTGTTGGACTCACCATGATACCTCATACTACCAAAAATGAGTTCAAAATATTATGGCTTATTTTTTGCATTGGTAAATAATTATGTTTATTTCAGAGTTAATAATCAGTTCCTGAATCATTTGTGTGGTACTTTTTAGGCAAACACAAAACCACAAATAATACACAGTTAATACAGTTTCTGATTACTTCAATTAATTCAGTAGATAATTTCATTATTTCAGTCTTTGCTTTGTCTAATTAATTGTTTATAGATGCAGCATTCTCTATAATAAATGCACATTTGAAGTCATATCCACAGACATGCGAATCTCAAAAAGATCATTCATTATTAAAAAAAAAAATTGCTGTAGGAATAACATTTTTAAACTGAAGTAAAAAAATGTAGGAGCATCTGAAATACGTTTACTTAAAATCTGTGTCAATAAACGGACTTTCATGATTTTCACTCTTAAAAAATATATGTTCACTTCTCAGACCACGTTTGCCACTTGGAAATGTTCTTTTGTCTATAAGTCATGTAAATTGACAAGATGTTTCCTTAATACCTTATCACCCTCCTTGTTAAAAAAAATTATAATATCCAAGTGTATTTATTGCAATTTTGATCATGTATTATGGATCTAAGAAGATGGCTACTTTTTAAGAACGGCATTGATTTTTGAACGTGGTGATAAAATTTTTCGCGTCAAACATACATCCTAATTTGTTTTCCGTGGTTAAATTTGAAGTATATCCATCAAATGTTACAGAAGTAACCCGAACACTGGTTTCATTTACTACACTGGTTTCATTTACATATATGGACTGAGTTAAGAGAGCCGTTTTTTGATCATTGTTCTATTAACAAATATCCAAAGGAACATTTACATAACGCATTGAAGGGCAACTAAAAAAGAAGCTAAAACCTCCTTAGCTTAATTTTGATAATCTGAGTCCAAAGTAGTGCCACAATTAACGTAATCATAATTTTTTTTACGTTGAAAATAATATTCGATATCTCTTTTAACAGCCATTTCATGAAATAGTTTCTGATCACTTTGTCTTTCTCTAGCCAATACTTAAAGACTTTTGAGGAATCCTTTGGTAAATCCAAATTGTCCATCAACAGACTGATACCGTTTTCGGAGCTTTTAATATTTCGGTATGTGGCCCTTCAGTTTTTTGATATGTGACCTGTTAAAAACTTCTGGTGCTGTCTCTTAATCAGCCCTCGATTTTTAACACCTATGTTTTTCAAAATATCTTTGTTCTCTTTATTAATTAAAAATTGTTTCGTCAATATCCTTAAAAATTCTTCCAAATTTGCAACTTTTTTTTAAATATCCTTATTTTCTCTTAAAGTCTCTTTACTTTCTTCTTCGTTGGTGACAAAATAAATTTAAAATGTGTATGGCGTTTCATTTTTGTTTTCTCGATTCCTTTTCTTGATACATTCGTAGTAATCTTTGCTATTTTGAGACTTTTTAGAAGAACTCTAAATTAAAATGTCTTCTATAAATTGTCATATAAATAACGCCTTACATAATTTTTTGAACAATACTAGATAAATTTAATATGAAATTTGTTCACTTTATTATATCGTTTCGATGCCAAAGTGGTAAAAATATATTACTGAAATCAGTTGAACTTTATTCAGTCGACCTACAGTTTAGACATGAATTTCCTGTGTCTTTCGCTGTTCTTTTAACGTTTAACTTTTAAATCAAATATAAATTTCAAAACTTAATAAATTATACATAATTGATAACAGTGAATTCAATTGAGATTAAATCATTTATTTACTAATTTTTAAAGCGCATGCCATAAAATAATTATAATTTATATTAAATTACGAAATAATTTTTAATCTTGAAAATATAAAGCTTTTTAATAATTATTATATTATAATTTCTAATTAATTCTTTTGAATAATCATGCTACATTAACTATGTCAACTAACAATTTTGAATTCGATATTATTTATATTTATAAGATTTTTATTTATAAAACTCATTGTCCAAAGATACATTAAATTTCCTAATTATTATTGAATAGAATTTTTTACCAAAATGGGTAAATATAACAATTGCTGAACTAAAACGATGTCTAGTTTCAATCTTCAGATCTTAGAAGTTTCATATATATATATATATATATATATATATATATATATTTAAGGAAATATTACTGATCAGTGGAATGTAATTCCCTGGTTTTTATAATTTGAAGTGGTACTAGATTTTACACACTATTTTATTTCAAAACTAGGAAATTTTAATATTTTTTTGTTTATGGAGACGATAGATTACGCAAACAAATGACGCCATAGGGGCAAATTGAATATTGAGACCGAAATCGTCGCTAACACTCGATTTTGCATGCGTTTGCGAGTAAAATTTTCCCTCTATGCACTGCCAGTTGGTTACATAGTGTTTGTGTTCTGTTCTAATAAGAGATAAGGAAATAGCTTCGCAAGATATAATAGATTCTGTTATTAGTTTAGTCTAATACCGAAGAAAGCAGATATTACTTTCGTCTGAAATGCTAATGGTCTCATTTAGAAAATAAACACATAATTAATAATTGCTTAAAATAAACGTCTTTCATTATATGATTGATACATTTGATAATATATTAGTTACTCGATTTAAACAACTATCCAAAATGTTATATAAATGATCGTTTATATGTATATAATAAAAACGATTCCTCGAGAAAAGTCTGTGAAGATTTGGAAATAAACTTATCCGATGATGAAAATATGACATATTGGCAAAAAGAGAACGAAGTCTCAGTATATTTAAGCTTATCAAATGTTATTTAAGATCAGAAAAGACTATCGAATTTGCGATCAAATGTCTGATGATCAAATGTCATTTACGTCTGGAAAGTCTATCGAATTTGCGACGCAAAAGAGAGAAATATCTAGGATTTGATCTTTTTAAATTCATTTATGTTTGAATGAGTGTCCGTAACTTTTATGCTTGTCGGAAAATTTGGCCTAGGATTATCATTAATACCTATATGTTGAAGATATGATCGAGCCTCACGCCTTTGAATATTTAGATCTAAATATTTCTATTTTGAAATAAAGTAAAACTTTCTCCAGTACACGAAGAAAAATATTATCGAATCAAAATATTTACAATATTTTTCAGTAGCTGACTTTTCTTTTTCGGCCACTATCTCATGGACACAACGGTATTTTTATATTGTCCCTTTTTTGCTGTATATTACTGAAATAAAAAGAAATAAGCGCACATAATCGCTGAAAATTTGAACGGATCTAACATATGAAATTATTGCTCACAAGTTCCGTTAAAGAAACTCAATATATCCTTATAAGTCGACAATTTAGTTATTACTTCACATATGAATAAAATAACCATACACACATAAAAACATTTTTGGCTGCGGATTCTTTTCTACGATATAGCTTTCTGAACATGATTCTTTTGAAGAATGTGGAAAAACTTAACCGTTTCCAAGATAATTGTCTTTCAAGTCAAAATTTATAAATAGAAATTTCCAATAATGTATCATATATCTCTTCTATACCTTTATTACATCAATATTTTCAAAAACAAAATTTTTAATTCCATTAGAAAAGTTTTCCTCAAAATTAAATATCATTTATTGAATATATTTGGCGTTAATTTTGTAGAAATTCATTATCCACAATTAAATGAAACTACGTGATACATCACGTATTATTTCTACTTTCTTTAATTTCTTTACCACGACCTAGGTTTCGTTGTATTACAACATCTTCAGGTGGGATGTTAGCAAATATCTTTGCTAATATCCCACCTGAAGATGTTGTAATACAACGAAACCTAGGTCGGGGTAAAGAAAGTAGAAATAATACTACATCACGTAGTTTCATTTAATGGTTGTTAAATATCATTGTTAAGACCATATAACTAGACGTAAAGCGTTGATAAGACGTTTCTTCATAATTTTCATTACAAGTATTATTCATCACATTATTCTGTAAATAAAAAAATTGGTTTATTAAACAACAATTCTGAAAATATTGCGGTCTTTCTTTCTTTATATTATTTACAGCAATGGGTCGAATCACCCATGTGAAAATATGATGTAAAGAATAGTGAATCTTTAGTGAAAAAAAGAATACCTAATGGCGCCTAGATAGTACCAAAAAAAATTCTTTGAAAGTAGATATATATTTTCCCCATTGCATAGTTGCTATTGATGGAAATCAAATTTGCGTACAAAAGTGAGAATTTTGGATTACAATTTTGTTATTATTAAAATTGTATTCATGTACGACGAATGCATTTAATTGTTATATATATTGTTCACATTTTCTCGAATTAATTCTACTGGTTCTTAATTAATTTGTTACAGTACCTCTTTATCTTTTGTTACATAATGGAGGTATCTTTTGCATCATTTCGATCAATTTGTTTACGACCAATTTTCCCTTCAGTGAGACTTAGAATATTTTTTAGAATATTTAAACTTGAACAAAGTATCGTACATAAAATATTTTAATGCAACAACACAAACTTCGCCAATGAAGATTTTAATAATACTCACAAAAAAGCGCGGAGTAGTTGCAGTGTGACCGCTTCTGTTGAATTTTGCATTCTGTTGAATTCACTAACATATCTTATTACGCGAGTAAAAGTGTAACTAGCTGCAGTTTTTAGTTTCCGCACAAGAAGAAACGCAATGAGTGATCGAACTACGTTCGATACTTACGTTTTTTAGTAAATCAATTCAGATTGCTGTTACAAAATTTTCCTTTTGCAACATGTATTTATTAAACAAACTGTATTTCACTAATATATAAAACACAAACACATATATATGTATATAAATATATATATATATATATATATATATATATATATATATGTATATATATATATATATATATATATATATATATATATATATATATATATACTTGACAAACACTCATAAATCGCTTGACATTTTAAAATTCTTTGTGCACCATTTTTACCCTATGCGATTATCTGATCGCAAACAATTACCTGTTGGACATTGACAATATGAATGTCAACAATTCAATTTCATTTTTGAATGTAATAAGGTTTCGATATATAAATCCGAAGAATAACATACGAACCCAGTTAAAGAAAAAAATTATTAAAATCCAACTTAAACCTCCTTAACTATTTTCGATATTTCAAGCTAAATTGAACTTTATATGCCTTTTCACTACCTTAATTTTATGGACTTGATTAACTTTTTGATAGGGTTTTTAATTTATGATTTATAAGAAATAATTTTGGGAGGAAAATTGAAATGGATATTTTAGCAGCTCAAAAGAAAAATTGAAATTGCTTCACTTTATGGATAAATATAATTTATTTCCATTTCGCACAATTTATTTCCCAATATGAATTGCACACGAAAGTTACAAGGAGGCAACGAAGGCATTAAACAAGCTACCTGATTCACTATTTATTTTGCAATATAAACTCCGTATAGCTTATACCTTAAATATATTCTTTAAAAACTCTGTAGCTTTGTATCTCTTATTTTAAAATTAAGTAAACTTTAGCTCATTCAAGAAATCTAAATTCTCAATTCGCCAAATTATCAAACAATGAAGAGTGGAATTAAGAAATGACTATGAAATCTACAAATACTTTCATAACCACAAGTAAAAACAAATTATTTTATGTCTTTTGTGTTTCACAGGAGATTAGTTGGTTCTAGTACAACTTTTCATTTATTTTTCTCCTTACATTTATGGAAATATTGCTTCATTTAGACGTTTCAATAATGATAATGAAATTGAATTTATTATAAATACAATAATTAGTAAACTTAGCGTCACCGCAATGCAAAAGGATGACAGATTCCAAAATGTTTATTATAATTCATCAATAAAACTTATTTTAACCACCGGATAAGGAGTGTACTGAAAATATTTAAAGTAGGAGTACTTAGTTTAAACTTTTTCGGTACAATACTTTTTTTGAACAAATATATATATGTACAAAATACTGCTGCTCGTAGCGATTTTAAGAATGGTACAAAATTGACACTTCTTTCCTGTCTCACGTGCATGTACATAGACATACACGCATTTGAATCCTATATTTCACTTGTAATACAGGGCACGGGATTTTTCCTCTCAATAGCTGGAAGACAAAGTCATAAGCGCAACATCACTTCTGATTTGGTAAAAACGGAAATCTAGAGTATTGAGGAGAAAAGCGGTAGGAAGTAGAAAAGGAAAATATTAACATCCCCTCATGTGTAAATATCGTAGGAACGTCTTTATACACATTAAATTATTAAGCTTTATTTGGCTTTGTGTGGGGCATCTTACCTAACACAAAGCTTCCTGACGCCCAAAAGCTCAGGTAGAATATCTTATTATGCTCGAATCTGCTGAGAGGTTGTTTTGTCTTTATCGTGCTGCTATTCATGATGCTGTGATGTTATCTCATTAAATAAATTGTCTTGGAATTATACACATAATTTTCAAATATTTAATATATTTTTACTTATGCTATATTCTTTTTTGGTAAATTTAAATATTCCAATTGAACAAATTTTTGGTTTTTAGTAATACTGGATAAAATGTTTTAAATTGCCACGATTTGATAAAAATCGGTAATAAAATTAAGCAAAGTATTTCAAGTGACTAACAAAAAGTTCAGTTTTCGAAATTTGAAATTATTGTTTATTATCATTACTACAGATGACTGGTTCTAAACATTTTCCGTGCTACCCTCATGATACCAGTGATGTATTCTAAAGAGATATATTTTAATCATTATGGGTAATTGATGTATAGATAAAATAGATTCTAACCATATTATATTTTGATTTAAAGTTTATATTTTTACGACATTTCATAATTTCATAAATTTTTATCTTACAAAATATGATGGCATGGAAATATAATTTCATTTACAAAATTGACATGATCGTTGTAGTTATGTTTTTATGAAATTTCTTATTTACCTTGAAACTTAATAATTCTATTTAATTTCAAGTATATTTCTATATTATATTTACTTTAGAAATATAGTATAAAAGCGCGAATACGCAATACTCTTTATATGCCAAGGCAACTGATAAATTTATTTTCGATTTTCGGTTCTAACCTTTATTTTGATTATTGCTTTTTGCGTCTACTGGAAAATCTTCCGTTGAAATTCACGTAAGTAGCTAACATTGAATGTATTTTGGCGTTAGTTTTGTAGAAATTTATCATTACTTAATTTTTATTCATGACTAAATGACACTACGTGATGTAGTATTATTTCTGCTTTATTTACATTTTTAAATACGACTTAAGTTTCGTTGTATAACAACATATTCAGGTGGGCACTTTGTAAAGATTTGTAATTTTTAAATCTTTACAAATTGCCCAATTGAAGATGTGATACAACGAAACCTAGGTCGTGATTAAGAATTTAAATAAAGTAGACATAATATTACATAGTGTCATTAAGTTGTGAATGAAAATTAAGTGGTAAGTTGCTAATTTGTTCAAATGCTCTGTTATAATTATATTAATATAAAACCAAAAAATATGTAATACCATTTCTGATTATGCATACATAACAGTTCACGATAATTATTCACACATTAATTTCAAAATCATTATAAAAGCAATAATATAGAAATGAAGAAGTTTCCGAAAAATATGTTAACGATTCTTTTAAATTTTAATACCCTATTTAGACAAAATTTATCGCTACCCTCCAAAATTGTCTCACGCTAACAAAATTCAATTGATGGTTTTAAAGCTATTTTTTAAGATAGTTATGCTAATTAATAAAATATCTTCAAATTAAAATGAGAAGTAATAATAAAATGACCAAATAACCTTTGAAGCTATCAGAGGTCAAATTTTAAATAAAAAATTATGTTTCATTTCGTAATAATCAGTATTACTATTCCTCTGAATTTAACAATCGACGTCTTTCTACTGTATGTTGAAAAGAACAAGGCGTACCTTAATTATTCACGTATTAAATTTACGCAGTGAGAAACTGCATGATTATAAATTAAAATTAATAATTCTTATGCAAAATTTCATGAATGTAAATAAAGCTTTTAATAGAATTACAATGAATACGAAGAAATCACACGGGACAGAAAATATATTTCTCCCCTGCCCTAAATGTCGCTACTTCCTGTGATATCCAATTAGTCTATGATAGGATAAATAAAATCCGTGGCTCAGTCACAGTATTTCCTCCTTTACTATTTCTACTCAGGGACATGAAGGTTTATAATAACTATTTGTCTGGATTTCTCATCAAGGAATATCTCAAGAATCCACTAGAAGAAATTATTCCTACCTAGACGGAAGATTTATTCCAACATATCACATACCCCATTGTAAGATAAAATATTTTATTTTGCATAAGCACATGGAATGTGATGATGTCAACTAATACAGTCAACGTGTATTAAATATTTTATTTATTTCATGAGATCATAGATTGTTACTATTTTATTTTAATGTAAAAAATATTGAAAAGAATAAAGGGATCATAAAATAAATAAGAGAAAACGAGAAAACAACATTTCTTCAGAGTTAGTTTTTCTGCAATATTTTACCAGTATATACGATGGATGAATGTTAGCAGAATGAAAGATACATCATGTTTGTGAATAAAAAACGCAAGGTTATTTTAGGGTAAAGCATACAACCAAATTTACATTATTGTAAAGTCCAACTGAACCTAATATACACAACAGTGTGAGAGACCATTGCAAAGAAACAATAAAATAAGTATGTTACGCTGGTCACGTATCTTTAACCATTTAAGTCGCAACGTATAACTGCAATCTGGAACATAGCCATATTCTTAATACTGCATAATTAGCAGTTTTTATGATTTTCTAATTTATTTTAACAATCCTTTTTTAGTCACACAGAATACGTCTCCTTAGTCAAACAAAGAAAATAAAGATTTATGACAGTAGGGTTTTTATTTTAGTTGGCTATAATTATTAAACATGGCTTAGAAAATTATTTTGCTCCAAAAAAATATCTACCTAAGATTAACAACTGAGATTTCTATTCATAAAAAAGTTTTAGTTTTTATAAGCGGACGAGGAGGAAAAATTATTGAAGAGATGATTAATGATACAAACACGAATTCGTATTTAAATTGTTTTGTTGGCTATTGAAATTGTGCAAGAATGTGAATAAAATGTTATAAACAAAAAATGTACAGAATTTGAATGGAATAGAGAAATAAATAGTAGCTAACAATGATCTTTTTAAATTAACGAAAACGTTTTATTCTTACCTCCGGGTGCTAGTCATCGAATCAATTTATCTTAAATAAGCATTGAAAATATTATAAATTGTCTACGGTTGGCTGGTATCTGCAAATTGCTATGATGAGAAAAAAATAGGTTTTAACCAAACGTGAGCTTAAATCACACTAGCGTTTTCGATTCGCGAGCTTTTCGTTCCATTTCTAGCAAAACGTGCCTTGCGCTCACATTGCGGTTTCCACGAGTTAAATTATTCTTTACATTACGACAACTGCCAACCGGGCCAGTCGCTTTGGTGTAAGTTATAAGGAAAGTATGGAACCATGCAATTGTCGGCAATGCTACTGTGTGCGTCCTTTTAACAAAAGGAGATATTTATTCTTATAAATTATATTTTGAGACTATTTCGAATGTAGCTACGTTTAATACTATGGTTGAATTAGACATCGTGTATGATTACAAATTATTAAACTGTTCTAGTACTTAGGTATTAACTAAATGAATTTGCTACAAAGTTTAAGACTCTTGCTATAAAAATATTTTTTAAAATACCTAAATTCTAAAATCTCTTTACTAGAATAAATATACTGATCTAGTAAAGTTATTTGATACCAATACTGGTAGAAAATATTTATCATCTTCTTTTCTTCCATGAATCAGCACTCTGACCTTATTTCATCTTTATGGTAACCATCTATGGTAATCGCTCCGTAGAAATTGTCTTATATCTTTATACACGTTTAGTAATTATTCGGATAAAAAACTGGTATGTGCCGTTATCACCATTTTAATGTCTGCTTCGTTCAATTAAACGAATATGAGATGGTTTCCTTAACCCATTGCAACTTAAATGTATACAATGTATATAAGCATTTCAGTTCGCTTGACAGAGCTAATAAATTAACGAGCTCTAACCTTCAATAGATTGAATTGGCAACGCTGTGAGATAAGGACCATTTACGTTTTGAGCAAGATGGTTAAAACTAGAAGCAAAATATTTATATTTTTTTAATTTGTATAAAATATTTAAATGTTTGGTATTAATCTAAATATGTTGGCATACGATTTAAATTCGTTTAAGATTAGTAAACATAAGTCCACTGAAACAAGTTATTTTTACTTTTTATAAAATTCGATGCCCGTTTTTTAATTCGAGTACTGAATATGTTAAAAAGTACTGCTTGTTTTCTCGTTTATTGCATTTTTTTTGTATTTACATAACAGTATCTAAAAAGCGAGCAGTTTTCTAGAATAGGAGATGGATTTTAAAAATAATACTTTACATGACACATATTTTTAAATTAATTAAATTAAATTTAGCACTTTAATTTCTTTATTTGAGGGCAGAGTACCGTATAATAAAAGGATGTTAAACATTTACTAAACTCCTTGAAGTCGTCAAGATAGTCTGAAACATAAAAGAAAATGACCGAGCATAGAATTTTTTTTAAATTTAAACAATACTTCTTTTCTCTCTTATTCTTTCGCTCTAGTTAAACGGGAAAACAAATTACCCGTTACCACGTACCACTTTATCACGTCACTCAACCCTACAATGTATCATTACTAGCTCACGACAATATCGATTGTTCTAAGGTTGACCTTAAAAATAGTTTTTATGTATCGCACTGGCATTGTATTTGCCTTTATTGTTACTTAACGTACGATATACTAACGTTATTTTACATTGACTTAGAGAAAATAATAGTATCACATAATTTTATGAACGGTTCAAGTTCAATGAAATTAGGTATAAAATTGTATACCTACACATATCGAGAAACAATCGTAGTGTATAAAACCAAATGAAATATTATTTCTTCAAGAACTCCCTAGATTAATCATTTTTACATTATAGCTTAAAAAATTTTTAAAAATCGATAATTTTTAATGGAAATGCAAATTAGCTATACTTTTAATCTCAGAACACTTTGTTTTATATGGAATTATAAATATTAAATGAGATTTCATTACCACGCGAAATCTCATTAAATATTTATGAATCCACTTTCAAAATGCCAAATTAACTTATCTCCGTGAAAATGCAGAACAAAATTTGCATTAGAACTTTTTATTTGCCACAAGATATCCACATTTAAGGTCAAACTTATAAATATTAATTAGTTCTTATTTGTGGCTTTTAATAATTTTGATAATGAACTTTTTTAGGGTTCTACTCTATAGACTTTCATATGTAACGTAATTATTTCTGCGTAGAAATGCTGTTAAAATAAATTTGAAGATTTTATTGTACACTAGTTGTGCAGGCGGCTTCGTTCGCATGTCACTTCGCCCTATACTTGTTAAGTTATTAATATTTCAAAGCATTAATACAAATATTTAAGGAAAATGATCATAACAATGTTCTTGACATACAAATTAGCCACTCCTTTTCACCCACTTAGGAGTTGAATATATAATTATGCTTAGATACTTGTTTTTTGTATTTAAAAGTATTAATACAAACGTTTAAATAAAACCTACCATAATTTTTTCCTGTACAAATTTAGCAACCCCTTTTCACATCTTAAAGTTGAAATCAGAAAATGGTTAAATACTTATTTAATTATATATGTTGAAATGCGTTAATACAAATATTTAAATAAAAGTGAATTGTTATCCATACAAGTTTAACTACTCCTTTTCACCCCCATAGTGGTTGAATCTCGGAAAATTCTTAATACTTGTTTCATTATTTGTGTTGAAAAGCATTGGTACCAATTTTAAATAAAAAATTACCATAATAATTTTTCTTCCTATACAAATATAGCCTCCTCTTTTTACTCCTTTTCACAATATAAAACTATTTAGAATTATTTGATATGCAGGGGCTGAATATCAAATAATACTAAATACTTTTTATATTTATTACCATAAACATTTTATCATACAAATTTAGCCACCACTTTTCATCCCTTAGGGGTTGAATCCTGGAAAATGATTGAAAAGTATTAATATAATTAATAAAATACATTTTTCCCAATTACTTAATTATATACTTAATTTTAAAATTTTATCGTAACTTTCAATTTATCTAATAAATATTTATGATTTTGACATGCTTTTACAAATAGAACATAGAAAGTTTTTCTTATTTGATTTTATAAGCTCATTGTGATTTTTTTTTTAAATTACATTAAAACTCTTTTTAATAATAAGCCATTACTATATAAAGAAATTTGTAATGAAACAAATTGTCCTAGACTCACTCTTAGAAAAGGAAAATTAAAATTAACATAGCATAAATTTATATTTTTAGGTGCTATTTCCAACTGTACTCGTTACAACGGAACACGACGCAAAGAGTAAGATGCCTTTAACATAAATGTCGCATTACTCGTTCTGAAGAAGGCGTCGATTATCGGAGAAATGTGGGAGGATTTTAAAAAGAGAAAGATATTACTCAAATGAATTAGTGCCCTTGGACAAGCATCACTTCCGACATGTCGTTGTTAAATCATGGAGATCACACAAGATACAAGATAGTAAATATACAATGTAACACCTTGCGAATTTAAGCTAAATACCCGGTCTGTGGAAAGTAATTATTGGTAGATATTATTGACAAGGACTGGCCGAGTTACGAAAAGTATGATTATATAAAGCCTTTATTTCGTTTACGCCATATTATTGCAAATTCGGTTATCCTGTATTTAGATGGTTCTTGCATAAATAATAAGCAAATAAATAGATATAGTTAGAAGTTTTACTGAAAAGTTTAAGCACCTCAGTGATACATGCGACATTAATTGGCATGATCCGTATAAACAAGTATGGCGAACGGGCTGATGAGTCAGTGATGGAAAGAAATGTTTGCATATCCCAACAAACCAAAATTATTATGATGTCCTTATATCACGTTGGTAAAATTATGTCATACACGCTCAGCATTAAGATAAGTTTTTACCTGCAGCGGTAGATTGTATGTGGTCAAGCATGGTTTGTTAAAGGATGTTACGTAAAAATGACAAATTGTGAACGTGAGGTAAATAGTTTAGGAGCCGATAACAGTAACAATTATATGTTCTATTGGCTACTCGAAGGTATTTAATTTCATGTGGTGGAACTTTCTATAGAACATCCTATTCAAAATTATTTTTTATGCAAAAGAATATTTGTCATCCCATATCCCCTTTAATATATAAAAGGAATATGTAACGAAAAAAGCACTAGATTAAAGTTAAGGAGAAATAATGGCTCAATAAATGGAATCAAGATTAGCGATCTAGGACATTCAAACAACATCACATTATGGAATATAATTGGAGTTAGTTTTGTAGAAATTCATTATTTACAATTAAATGAAACTACCTGATGTAGTATTATTTCTACTTTCTTTAAGTTCTTTACCGCGACCTAGGTTTCGTTGTATTACAACATCTTCAGGCGGGCTATTATCAAAGATCTAGAAAAAATATTTGCTAATAGGTGTAAAAAGAGGTAGTTATGTCGTGATTGAGATTTTAGATAGAATTGGAAATGCTTAAACAGGAAAATTCACGTATTAAGAATTTTTTGCAGCTTAGATCGATGTTATGTCACAAAGGAGGGTGCAAAACGGAAATAATCGAAACATTTCTAATAGTACCTACGTAGGTATCATTAAGAGATGAAATATTAAGAAATTGCTTACTATATTTTGCTTCAAAGTTCCAAATCAATATCAGAAAGAAAGAAAATCGAAGATAGTATAGAGGAGAAAAACTTTCTATGCCATGAATTATGAAAAAAAATGAACATCTTTATCCTGTTCTAACTTTCCGCTATCAATAAATTGATATAAACCAGTTATTTTGGTATCATAGTCCAAAAAGATCAGGTATATTTTGAAAAAGTGAGTATAGTAATAAAAATTTAAAAAATGATTTACTGATTTTTTTCTCAATGCCAATTTAATCAAGTCGGGTTATTTACAAATCTCCGTATTACCACTACCTTGAAACCGCGAAGAAACAACTCAGTGATGGTGATATATGAACCGTTCTAGAACGACATGATTTGCAGAAAAGGAAAGCGCGCCAAAAAGAAAAACTCTCTGGAGTTACATTATTGTATTATAACAAGAATTAATTTAAAATTTTCTTAAAATTTTATAAAAATCTCAATTGTTGAGATTACAAACATACATATGGTCGAAATTAATTAATATTAAAGTCGTCATGTCGATAGGGCGCTTTTGAATGTTAACTATTGACATATGCATATGCAAGTTAGTATGGGGTTAGAACTGAAAGTACTTAAAACTATTTACAATATTGGTAATAAGAAAAATAACTCGAATTTCTAAAATCGAACTCTCTGTTAATCAATTCAAACTATGTTTGAATTTGCTATTCGTGTTCACCAATTGGCGGTAATTTGAAATTTGCGTATCAAAAAATTATGTACCTTCTATGAGTAAATGTTTATAACCATTATAAACACGGAGAGCTCAAAAGTAGTCAAAGTGGATTTTGTATTTACTTCGCATTATTTTTGATTCCCATACTTATTCCATAATACTTTCATTTAATTTACTTACATCGAATTATTCATAAATAGCAATTGTGAAAAATGACCAAGCAAAATGCGAGTGGAGAATAGTGTACTGAACAAATTAAAAAAAGCAATATAATCTAACTTACTCACATACGATGGTAAATATAAGGTGGAAAGTGAAGTTAAAAACATTCTCTTCAGTTTATTTTAACAGATTAAAGCAAATACTATTAAAATGTTTTGGGCATATGTTTGAGCGAATGCAGCTATATTTTGTGGTTTTTCCAGCTAATTTTTAGGTTGCTGTGCGGGTTCGGTCTATTTAGATTTTACATTTTAATCTTTTGGAAATATTTTGAAACAATGAAATTTGTACAAATATCAATCACATTTAATTAGAATATGTGTGATCTATTTGAAGAAAAAATTAATTATGTACTAACACGAAGACTGAAAATACGTTATCCATATTTAAGTGGATAGTCCACGAGAATTAAAAGACGTAAATAAATTTATAATCAGTGGTAACTAAATATATATTACATTAATAAGTGTAGTGAAGAACAAATGATTCGCGGATGAAGATTACCTGGTAGTGTGTAATTTACCAATTCTTATTAATTGTAACAAAATAGTATTTAAGAGAGATAACACTAACATTTCAAATAGAGTATAAATGTGGAAAGGTTTCGAGAAAAATATTTTAAGCTTGCTTAAATTATTCATCTTTATCTTCTTCCCTTAAAATGTTAGTTGCATAAATTTAAAAATAGAGATGGATTATATATACATGTAGATTGAAACTTAATTATTGACATCTTGTAATATAGGTTTCTGAAATGAAATGAAAGGGTATTGGATGTTCAAGTGTTTCTACACTTTTTTCTCTCTACAGTGTTTCTACAATTTTTCGAAATTGAGATCAAAAGTGCGACACTATCTAAAAAGTTAAAATAATAGTTAGTAAACCCTCATCTAACAACAAGTTTGAATCCACAATAACCGAACCGGGCATTATCTCTGATCGCACAAGTAGTTTGTTTAATGACCAACATTTTTCGTATTTTGCTATGGACCACTGTTTACCGTAGTGTAATTGTTAACTTGTTACATTTGTTTAGTCGACGTGCAATGGAACGAATTAGTCGATAAAAAGATATTGAATCGTCCTTTTTCTAGGGATATCGTATTGATTGTGTTAAATTTTATAGGATTACATAGTAATTTGTATGCGAGATTGTATTTTAGATACAATGATAGGGATTTGTGGAAAGGTTTAAAATTAAGAATCGTATTAACTAGCCAAGAGCTAAGTCCATTAGTTAATACTGAAGTGATATACGTCTTAAATTAGTTTAAGTACTACTGAATTGTATACAATCAAATTACTTCAAGGTCTATAAAAGAAAATTATGTTTATAATACAGACTCATCTTAGGATATATATGTAAATTGTTTCGATATTGAATTATATATTAGCCCCACGAATTTTAACATTTAATACACAAAAATATTTATATAGAGGAAAATTAAATAATTAAATATTTTTTAAAATTTGTTTGCTTCATGCGACATATAAACTGAAGGAACAAGTTTTAATGATTCTATAACTATATCATGTCCATGTCATTTTTCTCAGAAACTGTTTGTTCTGGACATGTGTTATAAAAACATTAACCCGCATAGATTTCCACAGTTAACATCCAAATAATTTAGAGTTGGTTCATGTAACAAATTTTAGGAGGGGCAAATCAAGTGACCGATATTTTTTTAAGTTTCATGTGATGCGTTATGTGAAATAGCAAGGCATCAAATTGTAATGGTTTTGTCCCAAAATGTATGGTCCATTCTCCTATGTGAAACATACATAAATAAATATTAAAAATGTATCTACTGGAGTCGTCCAAAGTCGTAATATTTGTAATTAAATTGTTTTCTGGGAATGCCCAGCAACTCATAATGGTATTAGATACAACGGATTGTATCTACCTCGGGCAATTACTATTCTTTCATATATGGTAACAAGATATAGAAATAGACGGGAACTGATTGGCGTTTTTGCAATCAACACACTACTAACTAAGTGGACTTTATTTAGGTAAAAGCTTTAATCACAAAATAGAAGAAACGACAATAATTACCGTTGTTATATAACGTGGCTGTCAACATGAACATTCTAAAAACAAAACATTAAATGATACCAAACACGACCCAGCTATACATAAAAAATAAAGATATATATTAAAAATAATGATAACCGATCTGAAATATACAAATAACATTTTAAATCTACCGATTGAGGTAGTAATAGAAGTAAATATTATTTATTTTTCTCCAGATTTTTCTCACACTATAATTGGAGATGAGAAAACTAGAAATCATGTTTTGTTATTTGATAATGATATATAAAAAATGAATGTATATATGTATATCCGATCATAATACCCACCATTTTTATAAGAGAGGAACGAGCATTCACAAAGGAGATACAAACACAACTCGTGTTTTTATGGCAGCCTGTGTACTTATTCATTACACAGGTAAACCCTAGGAATAACGATACCTAATCTGTCTCGTAAACGACCAAGGTATATTCACAAGCCTCCTGATTCTCACTCAGAACTTTACGTTCCTAAGGATTAAAAATTAATTTTAGTTGTTGTTTTCGTAGCTCTTATCAGAACTGAATTAAAAATAAACTATTAACTGACTGATATTAGTTTCATATTTTTGTGTGAACTAATATGTTATTTTCTGTGTTCAAGAATTAATTTTAGTTGTGTTTTTTGTAGCTCTTACCAGAACTGAATTAAAAGTAAACTATTAACTGACTAATATTAGTTTAATATTTTTGTGTGAACTAATATGTTATTTTCTCTGTTCGAGTGTTACGTATTTTTTTGATGACTCCGTCAAACCTGAAAGTTTCAAGAATTAATATATTATATATTACGTTAATTATAAATATTCAAAATACAAATTTGCAGGAAATCATAGCTTGTATCCATGTATTTACTTATCACATATGGTGTTACTTTGTAATAAAAATCCGTCAAGTGCCCGTCGGACCACAAATAAATTATGGAACCGTATCCATTTTACCAATTGTTAGCCTATATATATTTTATAAATTCCAAAAACTAATACAACTACGAGGTTGGGAATGCATATCGGACAAGATATGACAAAATTATAACGGTTCGGTGTATGACTGTGAAACCATAGATATAAGCTACAATAATTGTGAGAGTTGGGTCTTTTAAACGAATCGTGCATATTCTGGTTTTAAGCAATTCATAAGTAATGCAGGTTGGGGTAGATAAGTTTAATTATTACTTAACTTGTTGTTCCTATCTATTTAATAATATTCTTATTTCATATGAATTCCCAAATCATTACTCTCATAACTGTTTCTTATCGGTTTATTTAAGATTTATCTTAATTTTTCACCACCTTCATTATGTTCAATTAATTCTAATTCTTTTCTTGGCAGTATCTACCACACAAAGAATATACATAAAATATTATTTACAAAATATCGTTCTGAAAAGTACTTACATTACCAGGCTGGGAGACAAATAATCGCTAAATGCTTTCCCTCGCTAAGTGCAGAAAACAAACTTGAAAAATTTAGTGTAAACTTTCGTTATAAAAAGTATCATACCGCCAAATACATTTTTTACTAGTCCATTTTGTTTAATAAATTTTCTCAATAAATAAACTATTCATAAAATTCTTTATTTTTTTAAAATTAGAATTGGCGTAACACTTTATGTACATTTTTATATAAATGTTTTGTTTATGTCAAATGTTTTTGCTTTGTATATACGTATATTGTAAATGTTAATATCATACAAATATTTTGTTATAATTGTCAAACATTTCCCCACATTTGCAAATCATGTTTATTTTAACATTATAGTCTAACATTTCATGCCTTTATTCATGTAAAATTTAGGAGATAAATAAGATTAATTTAAAAAAGTCGTAATGGGTAAAACTTCATATTTTATTGTAAGTATTTGCTAATGAATACCGTTTTCAATTTCATGAAAATCGCAAGTAATTTCTTTTTTATGTAGCTATACAACTGGAGATAAAATAAAACGAACTGATTAGTTTTAAATTCTAATCTACTTATCGATAAAATTGTAAATTTCCGGTAGTTTGCAGCTTATAGTGATAGTAAGTCCAATGTATATTCAAAGTAACTATGCCATTTATCGAAAACTATAATAGGCCTTAATTAATCAATGGGTCTTTGGGCGCTATTTCTTTAATACAAAGGATTGAAAATATGGGTTTTTAGGGCAATAACAATTTTCCCACTCTTCCAAATCTACGTTTTAAATATGGACTAAATATAATCAAAAAGCCAGAGAGCATCTTCATGCGATATGAACTCATTTTTTTCAATTTAGGATAACATTTTGTCTATTTGTTTGAAGAAGTAAGGAGGAGTCTCGTCATGCCCTCCTCTGCTCTTGCAAGAATGATTGAAGGAGCTTATGGATCTGAAAAATAAAAATGTATTTGCATATCTAAATGCAGGCATCGTTTATTTTAATAATCATTGTCTTTATAAAATATTAATACAATTTAATCTTAATAAAATTTTAAAATGTTGACAATGAAGATAATTTTACCCTTATACTGTAAATATAAGCATTATTAAATCTTCGTTTCTATTATACAAATCTTTCCGGAAACGAAAAACTATGCGAAACAACTAACATTACCCAAGCGTGATTTTTTAAAACATGAATTATTTGAATTTAAAAACGTTACAGTCAGTTTTGATAATAGACTTTTTTAAACTTTCGCGATTCGAACACATATTTTATTTGATTTGAATCGGGTTTTTTCGCGGTAATTATCTATTTAATGAGTAAACCTAGATATTATAAACTAAGTATTCACTATGTCCCGACGTTTCAGACTGGTTGCACAGCCAGTGGTCACGGGAAGACTGAAGATGTATAGGAGACACCGCTGCGACGCGGGAGTGTTTTTCAAAACTACCCCCACTTGGTTGATTGTAGAAATCTAAGGCGCGTTCACACTAGACCTACACACTACACTGACGGTGTCATGACACTTGGATTTATGTACACATCGCGAACACCTAGTTGCAATCACTGGATTCCAAGCCGCCGAGAGTTTGAATCCGTCTTCACGGTTGAAATTTGGATGTTTTTTAATTTCAATCGCTTCCCGTATAATCCTCTTGAAATAATGAGGCTCAGAAGAAACGGTCATGAAGTTCGATCCAGTGATTGGGCCCCGAATCAACTAAGTGTTCTGCTATAGCAGACTTATTTATCTGGCGGTTCTTCACAGCTGCTATGTGTTCCTTCATGCGTTCGGCGATTGTCCTTTTTGTCTGACCTATGTAGGAAAGACCGCAGCTACAGTCGATTTTATAGACACCTGGCTTCTGCAATGGAATTACGTCCTTTGGTGTCCGCACCTGCTTGGCCATTGTTGTAAGAGGGGTGTATATCGGTTTTATTGAAAACCGTCTGAGTAGGTTTCCAATCTTATCCGTCACCCCTTTTACATAAGGTAGAAAAGCCGGTTGTCTGATCGCCTCGGCGTGTTTAATTCCAGTGTGCTTAGCATGCAATCTCCGTGTTCTGCTGTAGTTCATTCTGTAGATGTTCAGGGTCGCAGAGGTCATGAGCTCTGCGCGTTAGTGTGGAGACTACTGACTGAAGATGAGCAGGATGGTGATGTGATGCAGCGTTTAAGTATCTGTCTGTGTGAGTCGGTTTCCGGTATACAGTGTGAGCCAACGTTCCATCAGGTCTCGCCATTACCTTTACGTCCAAAAATGCCAACGTCCTGTTCTCCTCCAGCTCATAGGTGAACTTAATCCGAGGATGAATCGAGTTGAGATATTCATTCACCTCGTTAGCACTTCGGATCCTTCTGTCCAGGATACAGAAAATGTCGTCCACGTACCTCTTCCATAGTTTTATACCACAGGCCGCACTGTCGATCAGCTGTTCGAAATATTCCATCCAGATGTTGGCAAGTGCTGGGGCCACCGGACTATCCATAGCGACACCATCGATCTGAAGATAGTACTGATCCTGGTACAAAAAGAAGTTTCCGTCCAAGCAATGTTCCAAAAGTTTCGCATATTGGTCTGGTAATTCGAGATCACCCAGCATCTGTCTGACCACATCAAGACAGTCGTTTAACGTTCCGTTAATTGGTATTTAATACTTCATATCATATTCTAAAGCATATCGATGTTTCCATTACGTGTATACAGCATGCACATGAAGGAAAGTTCACCACTTCAACCACTTGTCCAATTAATCATGTGTAATCCCACAAAATGTAATTTTCATAAGTCGCTTAGTTTACAAACAAATTAAAGTTTAAACTTTACATAAAATTATAATTATATGAAAAGTAATATCCTGTAAACAATAACACTAAATGTCAGTTTGGCAACGGGGCATGCTTATTGTAAACTGTCAAGTGACAAAATTAAATATCATTTATCTGTTTGAAAAAAAAACTAGAAGTAAAGCGTACATCATAATTAAAATTCAAATTATTTTGTTTTTGAATACATTAACACTTACCTAATTTTTTTATTCAACGTGTCTTCCCCGTACATCAACGCATTTTCGCAACTTACGACAATTATTATGACTTAAGTTTTTCACCACAGCGTCTGGTACTCAAATGTGGCTCCCTTCTAAAATGAAATTGCAATTTTTTTCTATATTTATCGATATTGTTGGATAAGTACCTCCTGATTTCACTGAAATGATGGGCCTATTCTCACGTATTTTGATGATTGCGTTATAACTTGACCTTCACAACTTGACTGGTTTGTCACGGGTTCGGATAGCATTCAAAGTATTTTCCAAGGGCTTCTTTGCAATTATAATGGCATTTTGCATGTACTAAAATAATGTCTATAGTTCAGTAGCACTAAAAACGATATATTCGTAATTCCGCATACTCAATATTACAATTAATTTAAGAAAAATCAACGACGCGTATTGAATAAAAGTCAACTGTATTTTGCAATAGTAGTCTGTAAAATATTCCAAAGTTCTGATTGGTTGAAGAAATATGTTAGGGTGGTGAATTAAACTATAAATAATCGGTAAATATTTACTCTGAAATCGCAATTAAAATTTATATATATATATATATATATATATATATATATATATATATATATATATATATATATATATTTATATGTATATATACGTACATATATATATATATATATATATATATATATATATATATATATTTATATATATGTGTGTGTGTGTGTGTGTGTGTGTGTGTGTGTGTGTTTGTATGTGTCTTTAATAAAAAGCCAATAATAATTTATCTAAATGACAAATGAAAAAATATCGCCTTAATAGTTACTCCGATCAGTTTTTTATCTATATAAATATTTTTATATAATTTTAATTATTTTATATTTTAATCTCGAGGAAAAATTTTATCTACGTATTGTATTAAAAGATATTTTTCAATATTTTCTTTAAAATTATATACGCCGTTTTATAAAATACGATTTATATTTGTTTAGTTTTTTAGTTTGATATCGTCATTTAATTAGTTATGCATTTAATAGTCATAAAATAAAAAAAATAAGCGCCACTAGAACTCGTGTGCCGAGGGTTCGATCCATTTCAAGTTTTGGATTCCTCAGTTTATTATAAATTCAAAAATTGTTTATTGTGGCTTGAAAATTTTCAATTGAAATTATTTGTAAACTTACTATAATATTAGAATATTATGTTATGTATTGGTTAATGAATTCTATCAACACAATTATATTATTTTGTTAATATATTATTTTTTTAATTTTCTTACATTTAATTACTGGACATCACAACGTACCCTGCATTTAATAGAACTGACGTAGTTTTCTGTCAAATTGATTCTTCCCTATACTATTCTATTAATATTATTATTTAAATGAGACTGAAATACTAAATATTTCTAAGCACTTTTCAATAAATTAAAACGTAATAATACTTGACTAATTTAAATATGTCCAAGACTATATCATTCCGATTTTTTTTACATACAGTCCTTTCGAGATGATAATGGACAACGTCTGTATTATATATTTGACATCCTCTATTTTAAAAAAATTAAGATTCCCTTGTGATAAAGCCCAAACCTAAATATCCCAAACAATCTAAAAAATAATTTTCCCACCAACATCTGCTCTTTCTTGTTTGCTTACGTCCGGGTTGCTCACTAGATAACGTTGTCGTCCCTTTCACTCGCAGGTAGTTGATGCGTAACCGATTTTGCACTAGCATTGCCATGTTTCTTTCGCCATTGAACGTAAAGAACTTATGGTGATCAAATTTGGAATATGTATATTTGTGTGTGTGTGTGTGCGTATGGATGTACGTGTGCGTGTGCGCGTGCGCTTGTCGTTTCGGTTACGATGGTATTTATTAAAAAAAATTATTGACGAAAAATTATTATTCTGTTAATAATTATCATAACCGTATTTGTTTTCCGATTTATTTTTGGCTCTGTAATTTTGTAAATTTAATAATTCGATTTTTTTAGTAGGTTTTCATCATGTACAAACCTTAAAATTTTTTTGAGGTAGTTATTAATTTAGTTTGTTTAATTCCATATAAAATACGGCGGGCAGATTTGTTATTTTGGTGCCAAACTCGAAAAAATGCGCAAAGAAACAAAGTTATCCTCTTTATCAAATTAAGTGTGATTGAATGTTGTTATTCTGATTACATAATTATAATAGGATATTGTTTTCATCATGTCATTATAATTAAATTTATTAACTTTCAGCAATTTATTTAATGCGCTGTTCTATACTCATTTATTAAAATTCAACCTTAACAAGACAAATTAAATATAATATTTTCCCATCTTTTGTTAGTACACTTCATCACTATTATCGCACGTATGCACTCATAATTCGTTATCTAATGCCATATGTATAATAAAAAAAAATTAAAACTATCATAATATTAATAAAGTCAATTCAACGGCATTCATATTATAAACATACTGTATTATTGAAGGCTTTTACAGAAAAGTTAATACAATATTCCTCAAAAATGGAGCGTCGGTTCTATTCAAAGAATTAACCGATGAGGTAATGAATAGCTTTTCTATTGTAATTTTACCAATTCACCCTGCCAACGATGAACTTTCAATAAAATTATTCATTTACTCCTGACCCAATTTTAGCTGCTTGAGTGAAACAAAATGGTATTGTTGAATTTTTAATGCCCTTCATTAGATCAATAACATCATAAAGTGCAACGATACAGTATCTCTTTTAATCAGGATTGAACATCTCACATAAAAGTGTGAAAAATTAGTCGTCAACTTTGATTCAGCAGATATCATGGATTCAAGATTTCATAATTTTTAGTAACACTTCCGATTGGTGCAAAAATAAAAGCTGTAAATTTTTGTCTTTTTATTTGTCTATATGTCACGAGTTATGCAGAAATAATTACAGAAGAAATATTAATTCAAAATTTGACAAAATATGAGAAAACAGCAGTATTTTCTATAATATACTGAAATATTAACTTGGATATATGATCTGCATGTACGCGATAAAAAATAGTAAATGTCATTGAACGTAAAGAGGTTATGTTACGAGTGAATATGAGATACGATTTTTAAAAAACTAAACACTATTATTTTTATGAATTATACAAAATGCTTTCATGTAACTCATAAGACCATATTTAAGCATTATAAATAATTTTGAATGGTTACAATGTGTACATTATAAGATACAGAGTACGCAAACAATTACAACAGTGATACCTAAAGTTTTTGAATTTGTCACCAGATGGCACCATGACCATTTTGAACGGTACCTATATGCAATTTGATGAACTCGTAATATAAAGAAATCACCATGGGCCAATCGTACGATGTAGGATTAGTCAAAAGATACATACCTTAGTAAGAAAACTGATTTCGAAACCGAACGCACCAGCGTTTCTGGAGCCTCTTAAGTGGTTTAAGTGAGACTTTCATAAAAATATTACTAGAGGTTTCGGTTAAAATTTAATTTACTTGTTATTCTTATAAAATACTCTCTAAGCGAGAATTGCATGATGTGAAATTAAATTATTCAAACTCATGCAGGAAATATTATTACATATTTTGCATCAAATTCCAGCTAAGCCATAAGTTCCTTTTATTCTTGCCTAAGTTATTCTTAGAGAGCAAACATTACTTGGAAAAACTTGTCACTCGCTTGTGTATTTAACAATAAAAACAGCTCTGAAGCTCATTTTGCAAAACAATTTTTTTCGTGATCAGACTGATGTTTATAATAAAAAAGCTGTTAAAGTTTGCTCATTATCGATATTATCCATACTTTCGAGAACATTATGTTTTTAATGGTATCAAAAGTTGATATCAAAACTGTTGTGGTGAGACTGAATTTTTTACTTTACTTATGTATTTTTTACTTTTCTTGTATACTTTTTCTTTAATACTTATATACTTTTTTTAAATTTCTCAATTTCTTATATTCCAATTTAATTTTTCACAACTAAATGAAACAGCGCGATGTAATATTATTTCTAATTTTTTAAAATTCTTTACCACGGCTTAGGTTTCGTTGTATGACAACGTCTTCAGGTTGACAATTTGTAAAGAATTATACTTAGAAAGTTATATCAGCATTTAAATATTATACAAAACAATAGCGGAAGCGGGGTTTGTGCAGGTTTTCCCGCTGTTTGCGTTAGTGTGTTTTAGGACTAAACTGTTGTGGAATTTTTTTTCAATGCACTGCAAATATGAAAAATTTTGAAACATAAAATGCGTAAAAGTTTATTTGACATAGAACTAATGGCATAAACGATTCTGAATTAAAATATATTCCCCCGACTAAGATGAAGCGTTTTTAAAATGTTATTGTAATTATTCGTCGTATGAGTGAAATGGTAAGTATTTTAAATTTACCAACGGGTTTACCAATTGGTATACGGTATCTACTAATTGATACCACATTTCAAATTTCATTGTTTAATATTTTCAAGAAATTGTTGACATTGTTTTATCAATATATGCATTAGGAATACATGTAAATAAAAAATGGAATATTGGTTTTAAATATGGTAGTTTTGAAAATTAAAAACAGGGTAAAAAACTTAATTCTTGAGCAAACGTTCTAAACTGGTTTCTCACTGATACTGTATTCATAATTAATTATTTTTAAAAAGTTGTTAAAGTGAATTGATTGGAATTTCTAAGACTTCTGGTATATTTCACACTGATTATATTGTATAGCTTTGTGGAATTTGTTCTTGTAATAAAACACACGTCCATTCAATTAAATTTTGTAATTCTAATACGAATTGCATAAAAAGGAAAGGAAGAAAACTTTGAACATTTCTTAAACATTTTCATTTTCCTCAGCCATTAAACATTCGTCAACAGCACGCACTGGAAATTTTTTCATTGACTGAAACGATGTCTAGGGTAATTGTTTGAAATAAAGATATCACTTAGAATGGTAAGTGTGAGACTTCTATCCATGTAATGAGTTAATTGAGTCATGAGCGAATTACTTGTTTCTTAAGATTTTTTTATCTACTCTACTCTACTGTCAATAGAAAAATAACAAGCGAAATAAATATTTTATAGAATTTTGCTTTTCGGTACTGGATATTGGTGGATATACAAATAAACGGTTGATATTTTGCTTGTCTCGAAACGTGGAGAATTTTTGTCTCCATTCCAACCACGTACTCTTGCGTCCTCAGCCTGTCAGCTTCGCGACCTTTTCTCGCCTCGATGGTTACTTTCGTGTGTTTGTGCTTTCAACGACCGCATGTTGGGAATAGATTCGGGTCAATCGTTTAGAATTTGAGTGGTCCTACAGATATGCTGTGATAATAAGGCTCAATTGGGCGTTCTGCAGGTATGAATAACAAAGTATCAAAATATTTTAGATTATATTGATAGTTGTTATTGAAAATTGCGCATTAAAGGTAATTACCAAATCGGGTAAATAAATATCTGCTATTAATATAAGAAAGTAAAAGAAAAACCAGGAGAGGTTTCAAACGGATTAAATATATCACAATTATCTAAACTACATACACACTAAATGTAAGTAACATTGTGAACAGTCCGTAAAATAATTATGGTCATAAATTATGGCAAATAAAGCATACTTGAACAAAGGAGAAATACAATTTTAAGCAGATCCTTTATATCGTTACTACCTCTAGAAACGATATAAAGAATCATTAATTCTATCACATAATGAACGACAATTTTTATCAAATAGTATGGAAGTTCTTTAGGTTAGATATTTCCTTAAAACAAATTATATTTAAATAAAATATCACACCAACACTAACCCTTATCGGTAGCTATATCTGTAATATCAGTGACAGTATTTTCACTTACGTGGCGCTACACATGTAGTCAAAAAATGTATACCTAAAAATTACTTTGTGTTTATTTAAATATAAGATTATACACCGATTGATTGACACCGATTATATATTGAAAAATAAATATTGATTCTTATGGAAATATCGTTTTGTTCAACTCTATTTCAAACTAAAATAATTAATCAAAGAGAAAATTTTCAATTCAAAAACAAAAATGTCGACGATTAAATTCGGAGAACGATGATAAGGATGGAGGTGAAAAAAAAATTATTGAAAGCCGAATCTTACCAATTACTAGAAAGTTCACACTGAATCTGAATTCAAACGCTTCTGTATTGTCTTAATGTTAGTCCGCATATCAATTCTCAATATTTAGCAAAAAATAATTAAAAATTATTTTTTGGCACAGTTTGGGTTCAAAGAGAAATAAAGATAGAATAGTCAGCACTGAAAGTACTCAAAAGTTGTTGTTGGTTAAAAAACGTTGATTTAAAACTTGGTTAAAAAAAAGAGGATTTAAAATTATATACTGAAAATAACTAGATTAAACCTGAAGTATCTTCTGATCCTCTTCGGTAAGCAAATATTAAGCGAATTATCTCAAATAAATTAAAAATAATATTCGGACATTCGTTTTATTTACTTTTTAGGCCACAAGTCAAATATATATGATTTTAAGAAATACATTTTCTTCTGGTCTTAATGAGCTCAAAACTCGGGTGTGCAAGTGAAGACTTTTGGTTAATCGTAAATTACTGCAACATATTGATTACTGCAACATATCGTAATTACTGCAACATATTTTACTGCAACATATCGTAATTACTGCAACATAATGAGCTCAAAATTCGGGTGTGCAATTGAAGACTTTTGGTTAATCGTAAATTACTGCAACATATTAATTTGTTTCACAACAACAACTGTTTTATACATACGCAGAAAAGGATAAATTCAACTAAAATCAGAATATTTGTTGAATTATGTCCATATTATGAAACATGAATATTCCACGGGTTTCCACTTTAAGTTACCGAATAAATTTCCCAAATCAAAGTCCACATATCAGTCAACAAAACATCGATCGAATAAAAATTATATAAATATAGTTACCATTAACAACCATTCCTTTATGCTCGTTACAATAACGTAACGTGACATCAAGCACGTAATTCAAAATATAGACGAATGTCAATAAAAGCTTCGTGTCATGCGGTCATAAACCTGGCTGCAGAAAAACTGTTTAACGCCGGAGCTTGGTCAAGTAGGTAACTGTTAACATTCGAGTGCTGGCTAGTTGTACAGGAAATTTTTATCGGCCGTTGTCAAATTTAGTTTAGTCATATTTTGTGATATGTTGTCAGCACACCGTCGTAAATAATAGATCACGGTCGTAATAAAACGCCTGGCCGTCTTCAGATACTGTCAACGCTTTCCTTATTTATGAAGGCAGCATATCGCCGATGGCAATGCCTACACGATGAAATATAATATTGGTTTGATCAGATAAAGGAGTTTTCTTTGAATGAGAAGGCAAGTGGCAATAACTTGTGAAATAAAATTATGATTTATGTTTTGCAATTAAACTTGCTTTCCAAAATTTCAAGTTCAATGTTTGAACGATTTTATTAGTCCTATATTTATTTTCTACAATTACTTATCTTCTTTTGTGTATTACCCTAGCCAAGCTAGGATCTCTTTTGGTTGTCATGCAGTCTGTATTCACAGATGTTTTAAACATAGTTTAAAAGTGCTATAAATCTGATATTTGGTATGGTTATACATATCTATAACGTATACGGTTGCCTGATAATATTAAGTAAGTCTAACTAAATAATTCGTGTAGGTTTGCAAGTTGGTACAAATATTTCTCGAGATGTCCAGGTAAACATACTAAACGTCCCAGAGGGTGAAGAGCAAAACCAGCGGTAGGAGAGTGGGAAAGCTCCCTTTTTTCAGCGTTTTGCTTGTGTCTCGAGAACTATTAATAATATCTTTACAAATACTTAATTAATCATCCACATTAAGTTTTCTAAATATTATTTTATATGCATTCTTAATGTATGATATATAAGACTTTAGGAGATATAGGATATCTAAGTTGATAAAAATAAAAAATAGAAAACAATATATTGGTTTTTATTTTCCGCCTACTCCGTTTTGACAAGAAATTTCTCTTTTGATAGTGGGATTACAATATTAGAAGAACTACAAGATTAACATCTTCTCCAATAGCAGCAATGGCTTTATTTAACGAAAACTCAATGAGAAACTCAGAAAAGCAGCAAAACCGCTATTTTTTAACATCTGAAAATATTTACAATAGTAGTATGGTAAACAATATTTAAAAAAAAACGATTATCACAGTTAAGTAAGCTGTACTGTTTTACCACTAGTAGTCAACTAACTTATGACATATAGATGCATAGAAAAAAAGTTTATAGAAACTTCATAAAAATTACTTGAAACTTACTTACTGTAAAATTTGTAGAAGATATACTAAGTAATATGTTTTATATATTTACATGTTCAGAAAAAATGTTAATTTTTATAAATAATTTAAGAACAGTATATAAATCTGTACTGAGCCCTCTTAATGCAAGAAATACTTGAACACAATAATTGTTTATTACAAGATTGTTAAATGTAATAATAAACATAACAACCCAAAATTCCGAAGTTATTAAAAATACTAGCGTAAAATATCAGCTACTTAAGCATTTACACGACTGACATACAAATGTACATACCGGCGGAAATGGTGAAAGTACAAGGATGCTCAGTGTAATTAGGGAACCATAAAAGAGAATCGAAGTAATTACAGAAATGAAACAAAAAAATTATTAAACCGTCCGATTGGAAGATGGTCCCTATTGGACCATCCTCCAACTTGACAAATTTGACGCCAATTGTAATTATTAAAAACAGATCACCAATTTATTTTAAGACCTGTTACCACTTGCCACCTTATTCCTAGGAAACTATCCGTTCCAACCAAGATTACTTCCAACAATCATCTAGCATATTTTACGTTGAAGGTAATATTATTATGGATATGCCACCTTCATAAATAAGGAAATCTTTGACAGTATTTGAAGGTAGCAGGACATAAGACCTATTATTTACGACCGTGCGTCGACAAGTCACAAAATATGACAAAATTAAATTGACGACGGCCTATAACCAAATCTGGTACCTCCAACCAACACTCGGATGTTAGCAGTTATCTACTTGACCGAATGTTGATATTAAACTGTTTTATACAGTGAGGTATGTGACCGTAGGAGACAGAGATTTTATCAAATTTCATACATATTTTGAATTACGTGCCAGATGTCACGTTGCATTGTGTTCACAGCATGCGAGGAATAGTCATTTAAGGCATATTAATGTAAGCAATATTCGATCGATGTTTATATGTGGCTCTAGATTGAGAAAATTTATTAGTTAACTTAAAGCGTATGTCAAAGTTCAGGATAGAAAATTTTAAAGACTTGCAGAAATTCAATTTAACGTAATAAATATTTAGGCTTCAGTTCAATTTTAACCTTTTCCCCATGATGTAATCTTATTTGAATAACCCTTATTTACGTTATACCTGCGATAATTATAAGAAAATTACAAGACCAATTGTTGTTTGTGCTGGTATATACTGAAGGGCTGCGAAGCTGCGAAGCCTGCGAATCGCGTACAATACACACGCACATTTTATTAAATTATATTCGATAAAAGGAGAATAGTGTCGACGATATTTTTGTACTGAGTATGTGTGTACTATTATATTTCGTGCTATAACAATTCAGATATTTCGTGAACCCCCATATTATTTTGTGAAAATGCTCTATAAAAAACATATCATTTAAAACGTTATTTTACTAAATAAAAAATTCAATGTCAAAATAGCAAAATTACATTTGAAAGGAAAGAGAAATTACAAACAAAATACATCACCATTACATGTTAAAAACCATAAATATTTTTAAAATATTCTAATTACCATATATTGCTGTAACTTAAAAACTTTAATAATTTTTACGTAAGAACTAATTTACATTTTTAAATAATTTTAATCACGTAAAAAATTTGACGAAAATTTTTATTTTGACCTCATGACAATTCAAACATACCGACCTCGTTATCGTGTTGCTTTTAAGGAACGACTCTAAAAAAAATGTACCTACATACGTATTGCTCAGAATTATTTCCCTTTGCAGCTAAAGGATGCAATATCAGGCTTAGCCCTTGTGCCAAATGAGTATGTATGCATAATCAAGTTCAAAAAAGAAAGAAATGGCTTTTTTCTTGCATAATCATGTATTTGTGTCGAATATTATTACATTGGCTAATAGAAAAATTATTAACAATATTTTTGTTACTAATATCGGCCTTATTGGCGTTGACAGAATTAAATTAATATGCGAAGCAGTTAAATGAACTGTTCAATATCAAGATGATTCAAGAAAAAAATTTATGATGTTGATTTGTGATAAATATATTTATGAACAGTGAATAGAATTCCGTGAAGTTTGTATTAAAGTATATTAACCAATGAAAATTTTCTCAGTAGAATTAATAGAATATTACCCAAAAATATGTTTTATTCAAGGCATTGTCAAATGTGATAATAATTACTCTTCTAGTGTATTTTCTTGAAATCATCTTGCATGTAATAAACTTTTAAATAATTCTTTGATTCCTCGGCCAATTTTATTAATTTATATTTATATATAGTTACTATGTATGGCAACAAAAACACCGAAAATCGAACACAGATCCTCGAGATGCGTTTATTTTGAAGTTTTTATCTATATTAACAACATATTTTGTTTATCTTTATATTTATAGATCAAAAATGGCTCTTTCAAATATGAATTAATAAAATTCCGTTCAAGATTTAAATGAACAATCTCCATTAACGTCAGAAGTTTTTTTCGTAAATTTTTGGATATTTGTGAAAAAAAGCTTTACATATCAGTATAGATTATCAAGTTAAATTTTGAGCAAATTGATATTTTTTTTTATTGAAAGTTTTTTAAAATAATTTGCAAATAATGACCTATTCTGTGCAATTATTTCCTGATCCAATTTTACCTGTTAAAGAGTAAAACTAAACTGAATTGTTTTAAGTGCAATGACGAACAACAGACATAAAGTATGTCAATATAGAATATTTGTATATAAGGATTGGAAATCATGCAAAAATGCTGAAAAAAATTAGACGTTTATTTTGATTTAGTACAAAAGATTATCTCACTAGGTTGGGTCTTTAATAGTAATACTATATAATTAGCGTAATAATACAAGCATTTTTGGCCGTCTGTTTATAGTTCTTAAGGTCTGCATAAATATTATTCAACTGATTTAAACGATGCTTTTAATTAAATATAGCTTGATGTTTAGAATAAAATTCAACTTCCCTCTTGTTCTTATATACTGTACTCTAAGGGAGAACTACATTACCTGGAGTAAAATTATTGGTGCTAGTACTAAAAACACGAAGTTGGCGGACTTTTGAATTGATGATTACAAATTTCCGAAGTCGTGACACAGATTCGACTCAAAGTTCCAGCTAAGACCTAAATACCTTTTGTCTTCTTCAAGGGTATTCTCGAGATGTAAGCATTACTTGGAAAAAGTTGTTATTTTCATTTGTATTGAGCAATGAAAACGGCTCTGAAGCTCCTTTTTAACACAAATTTTCTCATAAAGAGACGGATATTCATACTTAGAATATTATTGAAGTTCGTTCATTATAAATATTATCATCATTGCGCCACTTTAGGGGTTAATGTGCTCGAAAATTCCAATAATAACTATTACTGTGACACTGCGATTTCAGTTTCTATGTATCAGTCTGGTTCATTCAATTAATTTAGGACGTGTTAAAATAAAAATAGAACAAAATTTGGCCCCTAAATCATAAGTAATTTTTTTTTATTTACTATCAGGCTACATCGTCTAAAACAGTTAAACAATTAAACTAAATAAAATAACTTATTTCTGTAAAATTTATTGTCTATTTTTGACAAAAAATTTAAAAAAAATTATTTCGAGATTATCTTTAATTTAAAGGTTTTATTTTTTTCTTTAAATATTAATTAATATTTAGTGATTGAACACCAGTAAATGTTTTATTCGTCTGTAAAAATATTAGTCTTGAAATTGCATAAAGGTAATATTTGAGATATATACAATCGGATAAACTGACCAGGTGAAATTATTCGCGTAACTAAAGTGGAACGTTGTTAAAATTTCATCTCAAATATTTATTTTGAAAATATTTGCGTAGGGAATGAAACGGCAAAAGTTTTTCAAAATTTTTAGAGGAATAATTTTCGTTCACAGTTTATATCAATTGATGTGCAAAAATTCATTTAATTAACAAAATAATATAATTCACAAAAATAAATACCAGACTCATTTAAGAAATGTACCGACATTTCTTGGAAATGAAAAATAAGTTCTAAAGTTAATTCCATTTTTATAATTATTGATTAATAAAGGAAGAATTACAGTGAACCACGTAGAATTTTGAACATTTCTCATATATTTCATACCAATTTTATAGTTAGGCTTACAGCTCTGTGAAATGTGTCTGTGCAATAAACGAAATAATCAAAACTTAGCTTTTTTTAAACCGTCCTGTTTGTTCGACTACTATATATTTTTCAAAACGGTCTGTTATAAATATAAATGAAATCAACATTCAAAACTCCTGGATATGTGATTTCTTTCCATACAATGAATTACTCATTACTTACAATTGCCACCATTTCATTATTGCTTTTATCCACAGAAACCTAATAAGCAAAATAAATAACATTATGTGAGCGTTGCCCTTCAACGCCGTGTATTGATGCATGAACACATAAGTGCCTGTTATTATGTTTGTCTCTAAACGTAGAGGATTGTTAATCTCTATTCCATTCGCGTCCTCTCGTATCCTTACTCTGTCAATTTCGTGACCCTACTCCATTTGATCGTCACTTTTGTATGTATTTTGAATGACCGCACGTTGCGGATAGGTTCTGGTTAATGGTTTGAGATCCTGCCTTAAAAATGTTCGATCGTGTGGTGTCGTCAGATATGAACTAGAAAGTCTCAGAATTACGCTGTATTATTATTTTTTCTAATTATTCTGTTTTCGTAGCAAGTTAATTTTGATAATTATTCAGCTGTTCTTAATGCAACAAAATATATAAAGTGGAATTTATTTTTATAATGAATGCACATTTTATCAAAATGGATATAATAATTTCAGTAAACATCAATTTGGGAAACAAAACAAAGAATCAATGAATGTTTGATACAAATGAACTACTAAAGTTTTTGCCAAAAATACAGAAACAATATAATTATATATTGTTAAAATTGTAGTTCATTTGTTTTCTGAAAACGAATTAAGTAAATTGAAATATTAAATCAATATAAACCCTTGTTGCTCAAATGTCTCCGTACAGGTTATATTCGTAAAAGCATTTCTAAGTATATATCACTATATTTGTGGTGTATAAGTATTGATTTTGTTTTGTATTAAACATAAAATTCTACAAATAAATGTTGCAATATTATTAACTGTCACAAACCTGTTAAAAAACTTTGAGAAGCTAGCAGGAATTTTCTGTAAAAACTTTTGGATTGATAAGCGTTAATTCTTATTGAATTATCCACATTACTAGTCGATTTAAAAATAAAATAAGTAAGACAAGTCAAAACCGTTAGTTTGCAGACTAAGATATGGACGAATAATCGTAGAACGTTGTTAGGAATGGGTGAAAAGAAATTAATTGAAGGTCAGCTTTCAATTAATTTTTTCTTCTCCCATATTTTCTATAATTACTGTAAATTTTACACCAAGTTTAACTTCCAAACACTCTTCATTGTTAAAAGTTATTCCGCATACTCATTTCCCTCTATTCATTTTTGGTAATATAATTTGATTAAAAAGCGTATTAATTGGTTGAGCAAAGATTTAGAAAAAATAATTATATGAGGGCGCTACGGAGTTTTTATAAATGATTATTGATAATATAACAAAAAAAAAGAAAAAAAAACTATTAAATTTTGAAATGAGACATTATAAGGGGAGTTCCGAATTAAAATAATACTTTTTTTTTGCCGTTAAAAATATTTCCGCTATAAATATTATTAGTAATCAATAGATACAAAAATATGTTTTAGAATTGGTATGTTTGGTCTCTATCTTGATTCTCAATAACCATACTCTCGTTTTGTCGATATTATAATGCGGAAAATTGTTTAATCAAATAGGCTAGCGATGAACTTTACTTTGTGTATACCGTGCCGCATATGTTTACTATAATAGCTCCAGGGTAACTACAATCGATAAGTGCAAAGTGGAATGCAAGATGGACTTACTAATATGGAATTCATAGTGCCTTGAATGTGCCTGTTTGTATTCCAGGCATACACGTAAATATTTGTTATTTTATATGGTAATAATTCGCTAATTAATTATCGAATAACGACATGAGCATTTTCGTCAGAATATATGTTCAAAAGAGCATCAAACCAGTTACGAAGAAGATCATAGTTTGGGTTTACTACCACTAGTAATCGACTAGTAATTGGAAATTAACACTGTCGTAAATTAAAAGTGTTGAAAGTAAAAAACGTAAACTATACACAAGTAATTTTGCTTGCTTTCACTAGTCATTCAATCAGATTATCCTACTGTCCTTAATGATAATGCAGTCACTCAGTTATCATTAACTCATTATTCATTACTTTTTGAGCTAACTTCGAGTAATATATTTTTCCCGAACCATACATCTTTCAATCTTACAGTTGAGATAATTTTCCTAATATAAATTTATCAAAGGCCACTCTTTGTCTGTTCAACATTTTAACAATCACATAATATTTTAGGTAATTTAGTACATTTACGCGTTCATTGATTATTTCAGCAAAAGTTTCTTCATCTTAGTTAAAAACCAGCATGTATACGTTTGAAATCAATGAACTTATGTTACTATATATTACTAAAATTTTCGTTTTTCAATAATTTGGAAACATGCTTTGATTTTATATTTACAATCCCAATACACCATCCACAAATCGCCACCATCCTTGACTTATCGGTTTGCAAAATTGTTAAAGATTTTACTCCCTTCTCAGTCTATGGAAGAGTACCAGCATAATCCATGCACCGTAAGTCAGATATTCTTTTTCTAAAACCTTGGTTTAAAGCAAATGCATCAGCTTTTCTGACCCCAAAAACCAATGAAATAACTAGAAGCAACTGGGGTAGTCAGGCTATGGATCTTGTCAACCAGGAGTTCAAACAACGTTACGAGTATGTCGGTCATGCACTCAGCGTGTTTCGAACGACAGTATGAGATTTGACTTGGACCCGGTCTACAAGTACACGCCAGGTTGAATTCAAAGACAGTAAACATGAGCTTGTAATGGCCCATTTATAATTACAAATATGCTGAGAAATCGATTCACTATAGCTGATGACGCTGCTACCTGATAATTTCAAGTGACAAATGTGCCAGTAAACAATTAGTGAGAAGAAGGTACTCTACCTTAAAAGAAGGTAGAGTACCTTCTTCTTAAGAAAAGAAACCTGTATGCTAAAGGCCTACCCGAACCCCAAAAGTCCTTTCTTAATATCGAAGAGTCCAACTTAATTTCGCTAGAGAGCATGCTAATTAGATAATGGACCAATTGAGGAATGTTTTGACTTAGATGAATCGATAATTTTATTGGGAAGTTAAATAGATAATGATTGTGTGTACAAGTGCCCTAATAAAAAATTTGCTCCATGTTATTCAATGGAAGCAGTTGACTACCATGGCGGATCGTTCATGCTATAAGACGGCATTATTAATGAACGATGCGTTTAATTTTTCCTTTGATTATGTAATCAGAAATTAGAAATAATCTATAAATGAAATTAGAAAAAATAAATATCTTAATTTAATAAATTCGAAAAAAGAAATAGCTAGATTTTTTGGCATATTTATTTTTTTATGCTGCAGTGAAAACGCTTGCAATTGTTGAGATCTTCCAATTACGATACATCAGCAAGACAATTTGACTGAAGAGTAACATTCTCTTTTATTTCTATTTTTATTAATTCTTATATTATTGTTGGCCGACGGCAACTAAACAATATCTATACACCAATAAATAGGTTCCGTATGTATATTAAAATATTAGTTTTTAAATGTATGAATTTGGAGAGTACATTTTATTTATTTGTTATGCTCTAAATCATATATATGCGTTATGATATATTAATGTTTTGTTGTATGAATGGGACCAAAATTCAAACGAAAGGTAGAAAACAAATTTATTTTAATATAAATATTTCTTATTCAGGTTTAACAAACATAAACTCTCCATAGGTCTCAAAAATATTATACCTCTCAACTAGTTTTCAAATCCATGTTCCAGCATAAATAAAGCATCAACCATATATTACATACATACAAATGTCATAAATATAAATTTCTGTCTTCTCCTGAAAATAACGTAGTGCAGTAGCATGAAGCACGTAATTCAAATAAGGATGAAAGTGAATAAAACTTTATTTTATTTGTCCTTAAATATTTCTTTAGAAAAAGGGATTAACATATAAACTCAGAGAAGTCGGTAACGATTTACATTCAAAAGCCAGCCGTGGACACCGGAAACGGTTCTCGGCAGTTGTCAAATTATTTTGTCATATTTTGTGATTATTTAGCAGCATACTATCTTAAATAATACGCGAAATACCCAGTCGAATTGTAGTGCCTGTTATGAAAGCGGCACTTTACCGATTGCATAGTTTTACGGAACTGTGCTTTCATGAAATATCAAAAAAGAATTGCCCGTGAAAGACAGGAAAAGTAGCGTTGGAATTTTTATATTTAACTTTGATGTCCCTAATGTCAAATTTTATATTTGTTAATGAGTTTTATTTTGTGGAAAGTAAGTTTTCTCTTTTAAAGATCAGATGATTATCCCAACCTAAAGAATAAGGTAAAGAATAAGGTTCAGAAATAAATTATTTTTCCAATAGTCTCAATTTCTAGGTTAATATTGATTTTGTTTAATGTGACAAGCCAATCGTCGATAGATTTGAATCAGAAAAGCAGTCCTACTGATTCAAAAGTTATTAGGAAAATAAATCAATGTCGGCCGGTTACAAAACCTTGTGACATTTAGAGGCTAGAAGAAGACTGAACAAACTTATATAAACATGTACGGGGTAAGTAGACTGAACTAACTTAAATAAACAGGTAAACGGGAAATATATACTAGTTTTCAAAATGTCGTTAATATTCACTATTAAAGAATTCAAAAAATGTATATATTTGGTATCAATACAAATCAAAAGTATACGAATAAATATTAAACAAAAATTAAATTATCACACTAATATTATATTCTTTAAAAACTGACTACCCTACTACAGAAGAAAATATATTATTGTTCAATGGGAAATAATGTTATTCAGAATAGTTAGTTATGATATTAATCGACAAGTTAAACAGTTCATCACATTAAACCATAAAAATTTTGTCTATCTTAGTATGGAAATGTATCATGAATCTTAAAATAAAATTAAATATATACTAATATCGAGATTGAAAGCAAAGAGTACAAATATATAACCACCATGTATTAAGTTGCATTTCTCACGGGAAATAAGAGATGTAAAATAATTCATAATCACATTTCCCATAATGGATATTACTTTAAAGCAGGGAAGAATTGAGTAATTGGAAAGGACGTTTAGGTGGTAGTGTGGAAGATAGTATTTAAGAGGTTTATATATATATATATATATATATATATATATATACATATACACAGGCACGTACGCACACACATAATCTTAAAAAGTTAATGAAATCGATAAGATAAGTCAAAAGAATGGACGATATTATTTCTTTGTTAAAAATTTCGATACATTGCAGTTAACTTAAACAGTGCAACATTTACTTTATCGTAATCAGTGTTCCATAGCAAAATACGAAAAATATTGGTCGAAAAAGCTACTTTCGTGATCACAGTCAACGGCTGATTCAGTTATTGTGGATTCAAATTTGTTGCTACGTCAGGGTCTGTTAATTATGACTTTAACTTTTTATCGATTGTAGTTACCCTGGAGCTATATATTGGAAAGAGAAAAAAGGCAATCAAAATAATTGTTTTGCATTATTTGTATTATTCTAGCAAAAGTTTCATGCAAGTTGGTTTAGTAATTTATGCATGATACTCAACGTATAAACAAAATTCATAGACACGCACAAAATTCGAAAGGAAATTGCATACTGGCTTCAGAGAAACCTACATAACACGTTGTCTATTAAAATATCTTTAATGCAGCTCTATTATAGTTTTTAATAGTATTAATCTGTTACTAATAAGGTAATAGCACAAATTAAGTAATCGATTATATATGGTAATGAAGGTGTCTGATAATTGAGGATAATTGTGAATATTTACTTACTGGAAAATTTTTATTAGAGAGGAAGAAAATTTTACACAAAGACCAAATAAATTATGTTCACCTTAATCCGTAGAAGTATTTTTAAAATTTGAATTTTTTTTGTCTTTTTCCAGAAATCGGTGTTCATTTACAAAAAATCGTCATAAATTTCTTCAGTATCTTCGAGTTCGCATTCAAATTGCACACCTGAAATTTCCTGGATTTTATACATCATTCACCGCAAAATGCACTCCACGGGTAAAAAAGAGTTGGTGGTGGCCCTCAAAATTGTTACCCATTTTAACCATTACACTGACTCCGTTCGTAGAGAAAAAAATTTAATCGTCGAGATTCTTCATATCGTCGAGCTCAAACTCACTCAAATTTATTTTAAGTGTATTGAGTCGCTACATCAAACGTCATTGAACTGTCTTTAGCCTAAGTTTTATTATGAATATTTGTTTTTAAATGCCTCCTTTTTCCAGTGGAGGTCCATTCGTCAAAAGTTGTAGTGAATCTTCGATTTTTTAATTGAATTTCTTTGAATTATTTAAAAAATTGTTTTTTTTGGTTCAATTATTCTATTATAGAACTATTTTGGTGATAGTTGGAGGAGATTTCAGTAAATCATAGTCAGACTGTTTAAACAGCTAGCTTAAGTCAATCCAGTAAACTTCACGTCGTCAGAAGCATACATTTTTTAAACGGAATTCCATCTAGTGTTGCCATTCTGGTCAAACAAACCCACATAGATAACATACTTGATTAGCAATCTGCAAGTTTAGTCTTTTTTGATAGAAACTAATAAATCACATAACATACTAAAAGAAAATCTTTAACGAGTCTTAAACGCATGAGGGTATGCAAAGCTCCAGTTGAACTACCAGTAGTTAATAAATTGAAACTAATAAATCATATAACACACTAAAAGAAAATCTTTAACGAGTCTTAAACGCATGAGGGTATGCAAAGCTCCAGTTGAACTACCAGTAGTTAATAAATTGAAACATACTTATGGAAAAATTAGTGGAAGCACTAATTCTTAATAACACTAAGGTTACAATAGACGATTCAAGCTAGATTTAGTGCCAAATTATAAATAACAGTTAAGATTAAACTTGTGATGATTTTTCTTCACCCGTTTCATTTAAATATTCTCTAATAATTCACCCGTTTCCATAAATATTTTCTAGTCGTCGATATTTTGTTCTGAGTATTGAAGATTTTAACATTCATTCATTATCCTATTTTTAAATCTTTCTTTTCTTTTAAATTCTTTATTCGAGACGAAAGAATATTTCAATGAGAAATAATTATTTTTTTTTTAAAATCATTTAAATTTTTGATTTAAATTTTGTACTTAAACAAAAAAAAAATTTAAAGATAAAGATCTTATTTTAAAACTACAAAATATGAAATTATAAATTAAAAATAAAACTGTGCAATTACACTTTTGTGGTAAAATAAACTAAAAGATAAAAAATAATTTTCAAATATGAAGACTTTGGTCGAGTGCGAAAGGATGTCTTTGATAAAAAAAAATTAACATTAATGTAAAAAAAACGCGAGGTGCTCTCGACTTACATTTCCTTAATGACTTTACCTTTACAAATAGCAAGCAATACAAAGATATGACAAATAGCATCTCTTTTTTCGCTAAAGTTAATTTTTTGTCATTTTTCGGCTATGACCTACATATTTTTATTGAAAAATGTTTACTCTTTAAGTTCAAATTACTACAAACGCGAATATTTTGAGTTTTTTAAATTATAATTCCATTTTTTATTTCTAAAACGAAATAATTATGTTTAAAACATTTGTTTTAAAAGTACAAAAATATTTGATTAGGGTTTTAACTGTAATTAAATTTTTTAATGGTTGTTTTTTCATCGGTTTCCGATATGAGTGCAAAATTTTTAATAATACCAATGCCCAAAAATGAGTGAAAGTTTATTTAAAGATTCCATTACGTTGTTACATCCAAGTGATGTTAAGAAAGCATGTTAAATAAACTAGTTTTTACATAAATGTTCTGTATTGCATATAATCGTAACATATAACTAGAAATCCTAATACATGGTAACATTCGAACCATAAGTGTAGTATTAATTTTATATTGTTGTTTACAAAATTGATTGTGAGAAATTATCTAAACTAAAACAATTTCCGTACTTAGTGGGAGAAAGAATTTGCAAAATTTTGTACGGTTTACTTAGTGTTTGCAAAAAGATAGCTTGTCTTTTTACCCCATCCTAAAGTATCGCTAATAAAGATCAAATCTTGTGGAGGACTGCTATGTACTAAATCAAAAGGAATGCCTAATTTTTCACATTCTTTGCGCGGTCACCGATCCTGATAAACAGACATGCTGCATCATTATAGCTTATGTTTTCTTTGATACTGAAAATGAAATGATGATGTTTTCTATTTTTATCAGCCAGCTAAAATTGTCGTCGTGTTGGGTTTATCAAAAGACTTACGATTTTTCGGTGCATCGCGAGGATCCGGGTTCAATTCTCGGTATTTTGGTTGCCGTATATATTAACTGTATACATTAAAATATGTAAATAAATAAAATTAGGTGAGGGTCGTAAGATTATTGAAAAGTTCATTACACGCAAGTTGATTTCAAGAAATTACAACAGAAGAGTAATTATTATCGCATTAGACGATGCCTTGAATAAAACATATCTTTTGGGTAATGTTCTATTAATTTTACTCAGAAAACTTTTAATGATTAAATACACTTTAATATATACCTCGCTGAATTCGATTCTCTGTCCATAAATATATTTATCACAAAATAACAGCATAAAATTTGCCGTAGCCGTTGACAATTTTTCTTCAGTTATCTTTAGCATTTCCCAGCTATGGATATTGAACAGTTCATTTAACTATTTCGGAAATTAATTTCGCAGGCCAATCTATTACTAATATTACTGATATTAGTAACAAAAATATTGTTAATAATTTTTCTATTGAGCAATACAATAACATTCGACACAAATACATGATTATGCACGAAGCACTTTCTTTTTTTATAAACTTGATTATACATATATACTCCTTTGACACATTATTGGCTAGGCCTGATATTGCATTATTTAGCAGTAATGACAAATATTTCTGAGCAAGTCGTAGGTAGGTACATTTTTAATTGTACCATTGCTTTTTAATTGTACCATAAAAGCAACACGATAACGAGGTCACTATGTTTGAATTGTAATGAGGTAAAAATAAAAAATTTATTGTAAATCAGTTATCATGTAAAAATGCTTACAGTTTTTAAATTACAGCAATATTTGAAAATTAGAATATTTCAAAAATATTTATGGTTATTAATATGCAATAGTGATATATTTTGTTTGTAATTTTTCTTTCCTTGCAAATGTAATCTTGCTATTTTGGCATTGAAGTTTTAACTTAATAAAACATGTTCTAAATAAAAGGTTTTTTGTAGAGCATTTTCATCAAATAATATCGGTGTTTACGATATATCTGAAATGTTATAGCACACAATACGATAATAAAGATATTGTATTGAGTACAAAAATATCAACACTATTCTCCTTTTATCGAATAAAATTTAATAAAAGGCACGCGTGTATTGTGGGCGATTCACAGCTTATCATATATATATATATCATATATATATATATATATATATATATATATATATATATATATATATATCAGTACAAACAATATTATTTAATTAATTCAATATTTTTATAATTATCGCAAGCATAACATGAATAAGGTAAAAATTATATAAAATAAAGGTAAAAATTTATTACGTTAAATTGAGATTTATCAAATATAAATTTTCTACAAATCGTTAAAATTTTCTGTCCTGAACTTTGATACACGCTTAAAGTTACCAAATAAATTTTCCAAATTTAATTCCACTATTGGCAAGCAAAGCGTCGACCGAATATTGCTTACATTAAATGACAATTCCTCGCATTCTGTGACCACAGCGCAACGTGATATCAAGCACGTAATTCAAAATATGGATGAAATTCAATAAAATCTCTGTCATACAACCACACACCTAGTGGTTTAAAAACAGTTTATTATCAACATTCGGTCAAGTAGATAAACGCTAACATTTGATTGTTGGTTGGGATACTAGATTTGGTTATCGGCCGTCGTTAAATTCGATTTTGTCATATTATGTGACTTGTTGTCGACGCACGGTCTTAAATATTAGGTCTAATGTCCGGTTCAAATACCATCAAAAATTTCCTTATTTATGAAAACATATCAAACTAGTATTGCTTTCAGCGTGAAATATGGTGGATGGTTGTTGAAAGTAATCTTGGTTGGAACGGACAGTTTAATAGGAATAAAGTGGCAAGTGGTAACAAGGCTTAAAATAAATAGGCGATTGGTTTTTAATAATTACAATTGGCGTCCAAGTTTTCAAGTTATATTGAACCATCCTCCGGTTTAATAAGTTTTTGTTTCGATTATGTATTTACTTTGATTCTCTTTTGTGGTTCCCTAGCCAAACTGGGAATCCTCGTAGTTTCACCATGTCCGCCGGTATATATATTTGGACACCAAAGCCGTTTAACTGTTAAAAAGTTGCTAATTTTACGTTAATATTTTTAATAACATCGGTATTTAAGGCTTTTATGTTTACTTATTTTTACGTTATCACACAAGCTTGTAATAAAAAATTATTATGTACAAGTAATTTTCGCAATAATAGGACTCGGTACAGATTTATATACAGTACTATTATTAAAATGTTTATAAATATTAACATTATTTCTGACCATGTAAATATATAAAATATATTGCCTAGTATATCTTCTACAAACTTTACAGTTCATTTAAGTCCTTTTTACGGAGTTTCAGTAAACTTATTTCTGATGGATCTATATGTGATAAGTCGACTACTACTCGTAAAATAGTAGTACTTGTTTACTATACTACTATTGTAAATAAACAATTTGTATTAAAGTTGTAATATTAATAGTTTCCTCACTGAGCCTTCATTGAGTAGAACCATTACCGTTGTGGGAGAAGATGTTGATCTTGTAGTTCTTCTAATGATCTAATTACACAAACAAAAGAAATATTTTTGGTCAAAACGGAAAGGCGGAAAATGGAAACCAATATATTTTCTTCTATTTCTTATTTTTATCAATTTAGATACCCTATATCTCCTAAAGTCCTATATATTCTATATTAAAAATGCGACTAAAATAACTAACTAATAAAATTATAGAAAATTTAATGACGATAATTAATTCAGTAGTAATTGTAAAGATATTATTAATAGTTTTCGAGATGACAAGTAAAACACTGAAAAAAGGGAGCTTTATCCCTCTCCCACCGCCGGTTCGCCCTTCACTCTCTGGGACGTTTATTATATTTATCTGGACATCTCAAGGAATAGTTGTACCAACTTCCAAAACTACGCGAATTATTTGGTCAGATTTCCTTAATCTTATCAGGCTACACTTTGCTTTACTGATATGCATAACCACACCAAATATCAGCTTTATAGCACTTTTAGTCTATGTTTAAAATATCTGTGATATACATACAATATGAAAAACCACAAGGGATCCTAGCTTGGCTAGGTAATATAGAAAAAAGATAAGTAATTACAGAAAATAAATGAAGGGCTAATAATATCTTTCGAACACTGAACTTAAAATTTTGTAAAGCAACTTTAATTACAAAAGATAGATCATAATTTTATATTCAAAACTTATTGCCACTTGCCCCTCATTCAAAGAAAACTCCTTTACCTCCTCAAACCAATATTGTACTCAACACCCATTCACCATATTTCACCTTGTAGGCAATGCCATCGGTGATATGCTGCTTTCATAAATAAGGAAAGCGTTGACAGTATCTAAAGACGGTCAGGCGTTTTATTATGACCGTGACTTATTATTTACGACGGTGCGCGGACAACCAATTACAAAATATGACAAAACTAAATTTGACAACAACCGATTATAATTTCCGGTACTACCAGCCAGCACTCGGATGTTAACAGTTGCCTACTTCACCAAGCTCAGACGTTAAACTCTTTTTCTACAGCAAGGTTTATGACGGCTTTACACGAAGCTTTTATTCGTCTATATTTTGAATTACGTGCTTGATATCATATTACGTTATTGTAACGAGCATAAAGGAATGGTTGTTAATGGTACCTATATTTATATAGGCCATATTCGATCAATGCTTTGTGATTGATTGATTTGATTTTTTTCCCAAATTACCAATCTGTGATTTGGGAAATTTATTCTGTAACTTAAAGCGCATACGAATAAAATTCAAGGAATAGAATATTTTAAAGACCTGTGGAAAATTCATTTTTCGTAAGTATAAATATAATTCAACATATATTTATATTTCAGTTAAATTTATACGTTTCTGCCTGTGTGTAAAACTGCAGTTGTTGTGAAACAAATAAATATGTTGAAATAATTTACACCTAACCAAAATAATTCATTAACACACTTGAGTTTTGAGCTCATTCAGACCAGAACACAATTTATTACTTAAAAGCATACATATTTTACTTATGGTATAAAAAGTAAATAAAACAGTATGATTTTTAATTTACCTGAGATACGTCGCTTAATATTTGCTTACCGAAGAGAACAGAAAGATACTCCAGGTTTAGTCTAATTGCTATCAGCCAACAATGTTGGCAGATATATATGGATTTAAACTTTTAGAGTCAAAATGAAAAGTGAAATTTTGATTTACGTATGTAATTCACATGTGTAATTTGAAATCCTTCTCTACAGAACCGAATTTTAAATCAAAGTTTTTTACCCAACAACTTTTGAAAACTTTCAGTGCTGGCTATCCTGTATTTAATCTTCTTCGAATGCAAACTGCACCAAATAATAATTTTTAAATATTTTATGCTAATTAAAAGCAATATCGATAAAATAATATGCACAATAACGTTAAGGCCATAACAAAGCGTTTGAATTCAGATTCAGTGTGAACTTTCTAGTAATTGGTAAGATTCGGCTTACAATTAGTTTTTTATTCACCTCCATCCGTATCATCGTTCTCCGAATTTAATCGTCGATATTTTTTTTTGAATTTAAAATTTTCACTTTGCTTAATTATTTCAGTTTCAAATTGAGTAGAATAAGCGATGTTTCTATAAGAATTATTATTTATTATTCAATGTATAATCGGTGTCAATCAGTCGGTGTATAATCCTATATTTAAATAAACACAAAGTCATTTTTAGGTAAATACTTGATTATTACGTGCGTGGCGCCATGTAAGTAAAAATACTACTACCGATGTAACAGATATGGAAACAGATAAGGGTTAGTGTTGATGTAATGTTTTATTTTGAGAAACTATCGAAACGCAAAAAATTTCCAAACTTTTTGATGGAAATTTCTGTTATGTGATAGAATAAATGATTCCTTTTTCTGTTTCTGTAGTTAGGTTTGCTTGAAATTTTATTTCTTCTATGTTAAAGTATTCTTTAATTGCCATAATGTATAACTATAATGAATTTACGGACATTTATCATCAGACTTTTTTACTTCGTCGTGGTAATCGCAGGTATTTATTTGTTAATTACCATATATCCACAATTACCAATTACAACTATCTATATAGCTTAAAAAATTTTGATCCTTTCTGATTCATACCTACATAACGCACGACTGAGCATTATTAACACAGCATCTCCGTTGGACCACTAAAATTCCCAACGACTGACCAGAATCTATTACCAACATGTGGTCGTTCAAAATATAAACATACGAAAGTGACCATCGAGGTGAGAAAAGGTCGCGAAGTTGACAGGCTGAGGACGCAAAAGTACGTGATTGGAATGGCGACAAAAATCCTCCACGTTTCGAGACAACCAAAATATCAACCGTTTACTTGTGTATCCGCTAATGCCCGGTACCGAAAAGCAAATTCTATAAAATACTTATTTCGCTCGTTATTTTTCTATTGACAGTAGAAATAATGTAATCTTAGCAAAGAAGTAATTCACTCATAAATACCAAATAATTCATTATATGGGAAGAAGTCTTATATCTACCATTCCTAATGATGTCATCATTTCAAGAAATTCCCTAGATATCGTTTCATTCCATATAAAATTTTCATTGAGTGCTGTTGACGAATAATTAATAACTGAACAAAATGGAAATGTCTAAGAAATGTCCAAAGTTTTTCATTTTCTTCCTCCCTTCAAAGTCTTCATTTCCTTTTTATGCCATCTGTATTAGAATTACAAAATGGATGGAAGTGTAAAGTGTATTTTATTGCAAGAATAAATCTTACAAAGCTATACTATATAATTGGTATGAAGTATACCTGGAGTCTTCGAATACACTTTACCTACTTTTTAAAAATAATTAATTATGGTTACAGTGTCAGTAAGAAATCAGTTTCGAACGTTTGCTCAAGGAATAACTGTTTTATCCTATTTAAAATTTTTAAAACGGCCATTTTTAAAACAAAGTATCCATTTTTATCATTATAAAATATTCTATTTTGTTATTTATATGCATACCTGGCTCATATATTGACATTAATAATGTAATGAAAATGATTTCTTCAAAAAGTTATGCAATGAAATTTGGAATGGGGTGTCAATCAGTAGATATCGTATACCAATTGTTAAATCCTTTGGTAAGTATAAAATACTTACCATTTCACTCATGTATGTAAGTTTGAAACAAATATTTAAAATTAGTTTTCATTCTGAATCGTTTATGCAATTAGTTTCATGTCAAATAATCTTTTAAACATTTTATGTTTCACAATTTTCCATATTTGCATTGCATTAGAAAAAGTTTCCACAACAATTTAACTCGAAAACTCACTAACGCCAACAGTAATCAATTAATTCCTCGAATAAAACAGATGCTCCATTTTCGAGGAAGATTGTATTAACCTTTCTATAAAAGCTTTCAATAATACAGTGTGTTTGTAACATAAACCTCGATTTATTGATTTAATTGTTCTTATAGAAAACCATACCGGAAAATATATATTGAAATTTCTCCTGAAATGTGAACGCTCTCTTTTACCTGGGCTGATTCATTTGACTTTATGTTTGGTGCTAAGAGAATAGGAAAAATTTGTATAAATGTAGCTATTTTAATTAGTTAGTGTTATAACAGTTCTATTTTTTTTAAATTTCCAATAGTAACATATACGATATATAGACACCTATGGCATTAACCAATTAACTATTAGTGTATACATATGATAATTGCGATCATGTTAGAAATGTATTAATAAAAGATAGGTAAAAATATAATAATTTGTGATTTTATCGTTCAATTTGAAAAGGTTAGAATAACTTAACACATTAAGTGAATAGCTAACATTAAATTAAAATAATCATAATGACAGAATAAAAAAATAACCTTGTAATAATTAATATAATCAAAATAATAACATGCAATCGTAATTAATTTTATGCAGGTTTTTGGTATTTTTTGGAATTGGCCCAAAAATAGCAAATTTTTCTCAACATTTTTTTTTTGAAGCTATACCAAAAAGAAGGTGTACATGATGACAATCTCCAAAGAAAATCCAATTATCATAATTACAAAATTATCGAAAAATTACTAAATCAGAAAACAATTACTATCATAGTAACGATTAACAGAGACGTCGTCAATATTTTTTTTATAAATGCCATGGTACCCGAAACGAATACTAGGTTATATAAAAAGAAGGTTATGATTTTCTTTTATGAACTTGATTATACGTATGTACTCAAGTGGCATATTTCCGCTTAGATCCAATATCGCTGCATTTAAGCGTAAAGCGAAATATTTCTCGGCAACTCGAATGTAGGTACATTTTGGTGTAGATGAGTAACATAAACTCAACATGATAGAGATACCAGTATGTAGTACTGAAAAGAGGAGAAAGTAAATATTTCTTTTAGTTTTTTTATGTTTATCACGATTTTAAAGTTTAAATTAGGTCAGTATTAGAATATTACAAAATGGATGGTATGATTTTAAATTAATTAAATAATCGGTTGAAATACATTTTGTTATTCTATACATGCAATGTTTCATGATCTAAATAATTATATTTCTTCACATGTCAAACATGTTTTGGTTATTTTTACGGTAATTTATGGCAATTTTTCTCAGCAAATGCTATTGTTATTGAATTTAATGTTACAAAAATATTTTTAAAATATATTTGAATTTTAAAAAAAATGGGACTTGAAATGAAATCATGATGAATGACAAAAAAAAACGAAAAACCTGTATAAAATTAATTAGGATTGAATGGTATTATTTTGATAACATTAATTATTACAAGGTTATTTGTTTATTCTGTCATTATGATTAAATTAATTTAATTTCAGCTATTCGTTTAATGTGTTAATTTAGTCTAAGTTTTTAAAATAGAACGATAAAATCATAAATTATTATATTTTTAAACATCTTTTATCCATACATTTCTAACAGGATCGCAACTATCGTATGAATATACCAATAGTTAATTGTTTAATGCCATATGTGTATGTTACTATTATATATATATCGTATATGTTACTATTGGAAATTAAAAAAAAATTAGAACTGTTATAACACTATCTCATTAAAATAGCTACATTAAAGTAAATTTTTCTATCTTTTTAGCATCAAACAAAGCGGTAGCGAGAGCATTCACATTTCAGTAGAAATTTAATTATATCTTTTCCAGTATTGTTTTCTTTAAGAATAACTAAGTCAATTGAACGGGGTTTATATTATAAACACACTGTATAATTGAAGGCTTTGCCAGAAAGGTTAATACAATCTTCCTCGAAAATGAAGCATCTGTTTTATTATAGGAATTAATTGATGCGGTAATGAATTGCTTTTCTATATCAATTTCTTCAATTCACTTTGATAAAAATAAACTATTCACTTACTCCTGGCCCAATTTTAGCTGCTTGAACAAAATAAAATGTTATTGTTGAGATTTTAATGAAAGGTTATAAATATGAGGAGACAACATGATTGTTCATCGGGATTGAACATGAAACATAAAAGTAATAAAATTGGTCATAAAAGTGATAAAATTGGATATTTCATGTCTTCAAGATTTTATCCTTTTTAGTGACACTTCCAATTGACGAAGAAATAAAAGCTGTAAATTTTTATCCGTTTATTTGTCTACGTGTTATGAGCAATATAGAAATTATTCAACCTGTTTAAATGAAACTTTCTTTCAAATATTGCTTGAGGTTTCGGTTAAAATTCAATTTACCTCTTGTTCTTATAAAATACTCTTTAATCGGGAATTGTAAGATGTGAAATTAAATTGTTGAAACTCGCGCAAGAAAGACTACTACAGATTCAGCTTCGATTCCAGCCTATCCATAAGTTCCTTTTGTCCTTGTCTAGGGTTTTCTTAAAGTGCAAACATTAATTGGAAAACATGTCACTCGCTTGTGTATTGAACAATAAAAACAGCTTTGTAGCTCATTTTGCAAAATAATTTTATTTGTGATCAGACGGATGTTTATAATAAGAAAGCTGTTAAAATGTCTATATAATTATCGATATAATCCATACTTTCGAGAATATTAACTTTTTTATGGTATCGAAAGTTGAAATCAAAACTGTTATGGTAAGACTGCATTGTTTTTCTAAGTGCATCAATCTGTGATATTCTAATTTAATTTTTCACAACTAAATGAAATTGCGTGATGTAGTATTTTTTCTACTTTATTTAAATTCTTTACCATGACCTAGGTGTCGTTGTGTAACAACGTCTTCAGATGGGGAATGTGTAAAGATTGACACTCAGAATTTTATAACAGCATTTAAATATTATACAAAACAATAACCGAAGCAGGGTTTGCGCGGCTTTTCCCACTGTTGGCGTTAGTGAGTTTTGAGCTGAATTGTTGTGTAAATTTTTTTCCGATGCTATGCAAATATGAAAAATTTTGAAAAATAAAATCCGTAAAAGTTTATTTCACCTAGAACTATTTGCATAAACGATTGTGAATGAAAATATAATCCCCCGACAAAGGTGAAGCGTTCTCAGAATTTAATTTTAATTATTCGTTTGAAACTTACATACATACATGAGTGAAATGGTAAGTATTTTAAACTCATTTTTACAAAGTGTTCAACAATTGGTATACGATATCTACTGATTGACACCCCATTCCAAATTTCATTGTATAACTTTTTAAAAAAATCATTTTCAATACAGTATTGATGTTAATATATGAACCAATAATGCATGTAAATAAAAAAATAGAATATTTTGTATTAATAAATATGGAAACTTTGTTTTTAAAGTGGCAGTTTTAAAAATTTAAAATAGGATAAAAACTTATTCCTTGAGCAAAAGTTTGAAACTGATTACTTACTGATACTGTAACAATAATTAATTATTTTTAAAAAGTAGTTAAAGTGTATTGATTGAAATTTCGAAGACTCCAAGTAAACTTCATACCATTTATATTGTATAGCTTTGTGAGATTTGTTCCTGCAATAAAACGCACTTCCATCCATTTTGTAATTCTAATACAAAATGTGTCCTCAGCCTATCAGCTTCCCGAACTTTTCTCGCCTTGATTGTCACTTTCGTATATTCGTGTTTTGAACGACCATATGTTGGTAATAGATTCTGGTCAGTCATTCGGAATTTTAGTGGCTCAACGGAGATCCTGTGTTAATAATGCTCAGCCGTGCGTTATGCAGGTGTAAAATAGAAAGTATCAAAATTTTTTAAATTATATTGATAGTTGTTATTGAAAATTGTGCATTGACGGTAATTAGCAAATAATTATCGCGACGAAAAGCAATCATTAATTCTATCACATAACAAAAATGTTTATCAAAAAGTTTGGAAATTCTTTGCGTTTCGATAGTTTCCCAAAAGAAATTATATAAAATAAAATATTACATCAACACTAACCCTTATCACTTGCAAAATTGGTTAAATTAATAGTAGTATTTTTACTTATTTATCGCCACATATGTAATAAACAAGTATTTACGTAAAAATAACTTTGTGTTTACTTAAATATAAGATTATACACCGACTGTATGATACCGATTATACGTAGAATAAAAAATATTGATCTCTATGGAAATATTGCTTGTTCTACTCGATTTGAAACTAAGATAATTAAACGAATTTAACATTTTAAATTAAAAAAAAAAGTCGAGGTTTAAATTCGGAGAACGATGATACGGATGGAGGTGAATAAAAAACTAATTGGAAGCCGAATCTTACCAATTACTAGAAAGTTCACACTGAATCTGAATTCAAACGCTTTTTTATTGTCTTAACGTTATTGTGCATATTAATTTGTCGATATTGCTTTTAATTAACATAAAATAATTAAAAATTATTATTTGGTACAGTTTGCGTTCGAAGAAGAATAAATTGAAAGTTTTCAAAAGTTGTTGTTGGTTAAAAAACCTTGATTTAAAATTAGGTTCTGTAAAGAAGGATTTCAAATTACATACATAGTATTTTCACGGACTAAGATAAAAATCAAATTATCACTTTTCATTTTGACTCTGAAAGTTCAAATCCATATATATCAGCCAACTTAGTTGGCTGATAGCAACTAGACTAAACCTGGAGTATATTCTGATTCTCTTCGGTAAGCAAATATTAAGCGATGTCTCTCAAATAAATTAAAAATTATATTAGTATATTCGTTTTATTTACTTTTTATACCATAAGTCAAATATGTATGTTTTTAAGTAATACATTTACTTCATGAGTTCCTACTGAATGAGCTCAAAACTAGGGTGTGCGAATGAAGTGTTTTGGTTAGGTGTAAATTATTTCAACATATTAATTTGTTTCATAACAACTACTGTTTTGCACATAGGCCGAAAAATATAAATTTAGCTGAAATATAAATATATGTTGAATTATATTAATACTTATGAAACATGCATTTTCCCCAAGTTTTTAAAATGTTCTATTCCTTGAAATTTATTCGTACGCGCTTTGAGTTACCGAATAAATTTTACACAAATCGGTAAATAAAGCATCGATCGAATATAACCTATAAAAATATAAATACCATTCACAACCATTCATTTATGCTCGTTACAATAACGTAACGTGACATTAAGCACGTAATTCAAAATATAGACGAATGTCAATAAAAGCTTCGTGTCATGCCGTCATAAACCTTGCTGTAGAAAAACAGTTTAACGTCGGAGCTTGGTCAAGTAGGTAAGTGTTAACATCCGAGTACTGGCTGGTGGCACCGGAAATTATTATCGGCCGTTGTCAAATTTAGTTTTGTCATATTTTGTGATTGGTTGTCAGCGCACCGTCGTAAATAATAGGTCACGGTCGTAATAAAACGCCTGGCCGTCTTTAGATACTATCAACGCTTTCCTTATTTATGAAGGCAGTATATTGCCAATGGCATTGCCTACAAGGTGTAATATGGTGAATGGTTGTTGAGTATAATATTTCTTTGATCATATAAAGGAGTTTTCTTTGAATGAGGAGGCGAGTGGCAATAAGTTTTGAATATAAAATTATGATCTATCTTTATTAATTAAAGTTGCTTTCCAAAATTCCAAGTTCAATGACCGAAATATTTTATTAGTGCTTTATTTATTTTCTGTTATTACTTATCTTATTTTTATATAAACCTAGCCAAACTAGGTTCCCTTGTGGGTTGTTATGCCGTTTATATGTCACAGATATTTTATATATAGACTAATAGTGCTATAAAGCTGATATTTTGTGAGGTTATACATATCAATAACGCATACAGTAGCTAAATTAAGGAAACGTGATCAAATAATTCGCATACATTTGTAAGTTGGTGCAACTGTTTCTTGAGGCGTCCAGATAAATACACTAAAAGTCCCCTAGGGTGAAGAACGAACCGGTGGTTGGAGAGGGATAAAGCTACCTTTTTTCGATTTTTTGCTTGTATTTCAAAAACTATTAATAATATCTTTACAATTACTTGGACATTAATTAAGGCCATTTAATTTTATAAAAATTATTTAATAGATATATGTGTAGAATCAATTCTTTACGACAAACAGGATATATGAATAGATAAAAATAAGTTGAATTAGTTATGAAAATTTTAATTAAGAAAAATGACAAAAGAAAATGTCACACAGATATGCCCACTTAACAATCAAATTGTCTTTCATTGTCGTTATTTCTCCAACAATATCGATGGGGCTCTGCTGGAACATGTCCATAAGTAGCCGTTACAGTTGAGACTGCAGTTAATGCCCTCTTTTCAGCAAATGCGTTTGCCAGAACAATCACTCTTGCATCGGCGGAAAGTAAAACTTATCAACGTATCCGGAGCAGGAGAATCCAAGGTCGTGATTGTCTTTAGATTTCCATCTACTCCATATTGGCGGACATCAAGCATTTCAAATTTAGCTTAGGTACCATAAAAGAAAATCGAAGTATTTGCAGAAATGAAACAAAAAATAGAACTTAAAAATTGAGACGCTAATTCTAATTATTAAAAACAAATCGCCAATTAATATTAAGACCTGTCACCACTTGCCACATTATTCCTAGGAAACTCTTACAAAACATGACAAAATTAAATATTACGACGGCCGATAACCAAATCTGTATCCCCAACCAACATTCGAATATTAGCAGCTATCTACTTGACCAAATTTTGATGCTAAACGGTTTTTATATAGCGAAATATGTAACCGTATGACATAGAGGTTTTATCGAATTTCATAAATATTTTTAATTATGTGCTTGATGTCACGTTGCATTATAGTCACAACATACGAGACATAGTCATTTATGGCCAATTTATGTAAGCAATGGTCGATCGATGCATTGTTTGCCAATCTATGGATTTAGATTGGAAAAATTTATCAGGTACCTTAAAACGTGTATCAATCAAAATTCAGGATAGAAAATTTGAAAGACATGTAGAAAATTCATAATTGATAAATCTAAATTTAACGTGATAAATATGTAGACTTCAGTTAAATTTTTATTTTTTAACCATAATTAAATCCTGTTTGAATACAGTCTTTTTCATGTTATGTTTGTGATAATCATAAGAAAATTGCAAGGCTCATTGTTGTTTGTGCTGGTATATACTGAATACGTAACCTGTGAAACCTGAGAATTGCATACAATACACGCGCACATTTTGCAAGATTATATTCAATAAAAGGAGAATGGTGTCGAAGATATTTTTGTACTGAATACGATATATTTACTATCGTAGTATGTATCGCGTGCTATAATATATCAAATATTTTGAAATGTTATAGCACGCTATACACAAAAACTGCAAAGTCAAAATAGCAAGGTTACATTTGCAAGGAAAGAGAAACTACAAACAAAATATATAACCATTACATGTTAATAAGCATAAATATCTTTGAAATATTCTAATAACCAAATATTGCTGTAATTTAAAAACTTTAATCATTTTTACATGAGAACTGATTCATATTTTTATATAGTTTTAAGAATTTAAAGAACAGACAAAATTTTTTTTTTACCTCATTATAATTCAAATATACCGACCTCGTTATCGTGTTGCTTTTATGGTACAATTCAATACCAAAATGTACCTACATAGGAATTGCTCAGAAACATTTCCCTTTATGGATGAAGAATGCAATATCAGGCTTAGTCGATAATGTGCCAAATGAGTATGTATGTATAATCAAATTCATAAAAGAAAGAAATGGCTTTCTTCTTACATTATCATATATGTGTGTCGAATATTTTTGTTACTAATATCCGTAATATTAGTAATATTTTGGTCAACGATTCTGTCTAGGCGTTGATAAAATGAAATTAATTAGCCTGGAAACGCTGAAAATGATTCATGAAAAAAATTTCACCGCATACAATGAATTTTATGTTGTTGCTCTGTGAAAAATATATTTATTAACAGTGAATAGAATTCAGTGAAGTTTATATTAAAATGTATTAACAATTAAAAGTTTTCTCAGTAAAATTAATAGAATATTACCCAATAATACAAATTTAACGCAAGGCTTTTTCAAATGGGATAATAATTACTCTTCGGCTGTAATTTCTTGAAATCATCTTGCATGTAATGGATTTTTAATAATTCTTTGGCACCTCGCCTCATTTTATTTATATACATACTTTAATGTATACAGTTAATATATACGGCAACCAGAACACCGGGAATGAAACCCGGAATCTCGCGATGCGCCGAGTCGTCAAAGACCTAGTGATACGCCTTGTGATTAATCCAACACACCACGGTAACGAAAATACCACGGTGCTTAATTTTCAATGTCAAAAAAGACATAAGCTATAATGATATAACATGTCTGTTTATCAGGATCGGAGACTGCACAAAAAATGTGAAAAATTAGGTATATTTCTTGGTTTAGTACGTAACAGTCCGTCACAAAATTTGATCTTTATTAGTAATACTTTTAGATGGTGTAAAAAGAAAAACTGTCTCATATGCAAGTATTAAATAAACCATAAATAATTTTGTTAATTCCTTACCAAGTATGGAATTTTTTTTTTTGGTTTAGATAATCTTATACAATAAATTTTGTAAACCACAATTTTTAAATCAATATTAACACTTATGGATCGAATGATACCATGTATTAAGATTTCTAGTTATATGTTACCATGTATGCAATAAAGAGTATTTATGTAAAAACTAATTCATTTACCGCGCTTTTATTGACTTCAGTTTTATGTAACAATATAATGGAATCTTTCAATAAACATTCGCTCATTTTGGGGCGTCGGTATTATTTAAAATTTTTCACACGTATCGAGAATCGATGACAAAACAATAATTGAAAAAATTAAATTAAAGGAAAAAACCCTAATAAAATATTTTTGTAGTTTTAAAACAAAGATTTTAAACATTAATATTTCGGTTTAGGACTAAAAAATGAAACTATAGTTTAAAAAACTAAAAACATACGCGTTCATTGTAATTTGAACTAAAATATTAAAAATCTGGAAATAAAAACATTTTATAGATGTTTCTGATGGCCAAAAGTTAACTTTAATGGAAAAAAGCGTAATGTATTTTATAGCAGTTGTAATAATATATTTTATTGCAAGCAATTTGTAAAGGTAATGTCAATACAGAAATGTAAGTCGAATGCACTTCACGCTTTTTTTACATTATTTTTATTTTTTTTGTGATCCGAGATATCCTTTCCTATCGACCAAAATCTTTATATTTGAAGATTATTTTTCAGGTTCCATCACCACAAAAAAGTATTTGCTTAGTTCTTTTTTTTAATTTATAATTTTGTATTTTCTACTCTTAAATTAAAATCATCATATTTAAAATTTTTTTAAGTTGAAGTACAAAATTTCTATAAAAACTATTAAATGATTTTCTTGAAAAATGGTTATTTCTCATTGAAATATTCTTCCGGGTAGAAGAAAGAATTTAAGAGAAAGGAAATATTTAAAACTAGGATAATGAAATAAATTTCAAAATCTTCAATACTCAGAAAAATATCGACAATTCAATTTAGAGAATAATTAAAGAAAACGGATAAATTAAATAATCGTCACAAGTTGAATCTTAACTCTTATTAGTAATTTCACACAAAATCTAACTTTAAACGTCTATTGTCACCTTAGTTTTATTCAGCATTAGGGCTTCCATTCCGTAATAACCTAATTACGTAATTTCAGACATATTTTATACTTTTTATAAATCCGTAGTTTAATTTAATGTTATCGTATACTGAATTACATTACCTTACTTTATAAAAGATCTAGAATTATATATCAATGTGATTTAAAGTAACAAGGTAACATCGAATCATAGCGCGCAACCTGTAATAAATAGCTGGGTTACGATGCTAACTGGCTATTTATTTGAGATTCGGAGAGTTCATGGATGATACGATGATATTGAGCGAGAGTTAGTCCTTTCAAATGAAGAACAGAGTTCAATTTTGTCTAATAACTTAGCTTAAGGGAACTCCGGCAAATTTCGATTCAGTGCGGGTAATTCCTTTTTGAGAAGTCCGTGAGTATTTTTTTAATTTTATTTGATCATCATTCATTCAATTCAAATTGACTCAATAAATTTGCTCTAGACAAGTAATAGATTTTTTTAGCGTGTGAAGTGATTTTGAATTTATTAACTCCTGGTGGTTCAACTGTAGCTTTGCATACCTTCGTGCGTGCTAAGCAAATTGTTGGAATTCTAGAGCAAGATTCGAAAAGACCTTGTATTTCAATTTCTGAATTATGTCAAAAACACTAGGAATGTAGGATAACCACCAACTATAATAACCGAACTTTTAACGAATGGACCTCCACACAAAAAAGGAGGCATTTAAAAATATATACTATAAAATTTGGGGTTATTTAGAATAAAAGGTTCGTTAAATATTTGGGGTTATAATATAGGATAAAATAGGAATGATGAAATGCTTCAACTAACAAAAGTCATTTAGGTTAGACATGTCAAATCATTTTCAAATGCAATACATTCTTCGTGTTTTTATTACCATGGCGTCCGGCTAAAATTTTTATTCAATTTTAGTTAGAGTTTCTATTTATATTAACAATATATTATATTTATCTTTATATTTATAGATAACAGATGGCTCTTTCAAATATGAATTAAGAAATTCCGTTCAATATTTAACTGAACAATCTTCATTAACGTAAGAAGTTTTTTTTCGCAAATTTTTGCATGTTTTGTAGAAAAAAAGCTTTACATATCAGTAAACATTATCAGGTTAAATTTTGAGCAAAGTAATTAAATATTTTTTATTGCAATTTTTTTAAAAAGTGTGTAATTAGTAACCTATTCAATACAATTATTAACTGATTCCTGATTAAATTTTACCTATATAAGAGTAAAACAATACTGAATTGTTTAACGTGTAATGACTAAGAATGGACATAAAGTATAGCAATGCCGAATATTTGTATGTCAAAATTGATTATTTTTGATTTAGTGCAAAGCAATATCTCGCTAGATTGGGTCCTTAACAGTAATACTTTCTGATTAGCATAAAAATATAAGCATTTTTTGTCCATATGTTTATGTAGTTCTTATGGTCTGCTCAAATATTATTCAGCTGATTTAAACGACGCTTTTAATTAACTATAGCTTAATTAAATATAGCATACATTTCACACCAATTTTATGGTTACGCTCACAGTTTTGTGAAACGTGTCTGTGTAATAAAATAGACTTCCGTTGAGTCACATCTTGTTGGTACGGATACGTAATATACGGATTATTTCATGGACTTTTGCGCGGTTAACTAGACCGGCAGAATTCGAAAAAGAAAATATAAAAAAAAAACAATCCTGCTTGTTCAACTATTAAATATTTGTAAACAGAGTTTATTGTAAATATAAATGAAATCATCACTAAAACTCCTGGATATGATATTTCTTTCCATATAACATCCGTTCGCGTCCTCTCATGTCCTTACTCTGACAATTTCGTGACTCTACTCGCCTTGATGGTCACTTTGTACATGTTTTGAATGACCGCACGTAGCGGATAGGTTCTGCTTAATGGTCTGATATGCTGTTTTAAAAATGCTCGATTATGTGGCGTCGTCAGATATGAACTGGAAAGCCTCAGAATTACGATGTACTAGTATTTTCAAATTAGTCTATTTTTCGTAGCAAGTTAATTCCGAGAATTATTCAGCTGCTATTAATGCAACAAATTACTTAAACTGGAATTTTTATAAGGGATGTTTTTTCAAAAAGGGTATAATAGTTTAAATAAACATAACTCTGGAAACAAAACAAAGAATCACTGGATGTTTGATACAAATGAACTATTAAAATTGTTGCCACAAACTATGTAAATTTAATTATATAGTTTATATTTTCGTTCATAAGTTATTTGAAAACAAATGATGGAAATTGAAATAACCCTTATTGGTCAAATGTCGTCGTACAGGATACATTCGTAAAAGCATTTCTAATTATATGTCGCCATACATGTAATATACAAGTATAGATTTTGTTTTGTTTTTAAATATCACATTCTACAAATAAATGTTACCATATTATTAACTGCCACAAACCTGTTAAAAAACTTGAAGAAGAATTTTTCGTAAAAACTTTCGGATTGATAAGAGTAAATTCTTATCCAAATATCTACCTAACTAGTCGATTTCATAATAAAACAAAACTGTAGAAAAAGGGATTAACATCAAAACTCATTCAAGTGGGAAACAGTGCTCGGCAGTTGTCAAATTATTTTGTCATATTTTTTGATTATTTGCCAGCGCACTATTTTACAGAAATGTGCTTTAAAGGAATATTTAAAAGGAGTTTTTTGTAAAAGAAAGAAACAGTATCCCTTGAATTTTTAAATTTAACCTTGGTGTCCATAATTTTAAATTTCATATTTGTTAATGAGTTGTATTTTCTAGAAGGTAAGTTTTATGTTGTAAAAATCAGAGGATTATCCCATCCTAAAGAATAAGGTAAATGTTAAAATATATGCATCAAATGCTAGTAATTATATTCTCAGAAATTAATTAATAGGTTATAATATTAACACAAAAATAAAATCGTGGATTAATAATAATTTAATCCGAGTTTTCATTATTTTTTTACGTAAATGTTTTGACTGAATTATAAATCCACCACAACGTGATAAGACGCTGTCGCGTTGAATAAATAAATAACCTAAATCTTAATGCATAATGTGCATGAAATGGTCGAAATCACAGCTTCAGATCCGGTCGTAGTAATAAATTATATTCAGGGGCGATCCTCCGGAGGGTTTGACACTTCAAATATCTTACCTCAGCGGTCAAGATTCGCGGAGCTTTGTACCTCCGCTGTGATCCGCAGATTTTTTTTCGACTTTTGTGTTCGACAATATATTAAAAATATTTTTTTTATTTAGTGCTTCTGACTCGTGTAGGCCAGGAGCATTAAATGCTGTAAAACAAAAAACCGAAAGGTTATCAACATAGTTTTTATACACATCGTAAACATACGGAAGCTTTCCATATTACTGTTGTATAGAGACAGTAGATTCATGCAGGAATCGAGTTACACTTGAATAGCATAAACACACATTTTAAAGAATGTTTGTTTAAAATTTTATTTCAGTAAAGTTAAGTACCAATAATTATAGAGTGGACAAAAAACTCATCACCATAAGTACGTTCCAGTAGTTTCAACTTATATGTTAACATTGATTTTGCTTGATGTGAAAGCCAATTGTCGATAGGTTGAATTCAGGAAAGCATTCCTACTAATTCAAATTTTATTAGGAAAATTAATCGTTGTCGATCGGTTACAAAACCTTGTTTGACACTTAGGTTTTTGATAGATTAGAAATTGCTTAAACGCATTTCAACAAAAATACAAGAGGACTGGACAGACTTACAGAAACTGACAGGTACTGTTGTAGAAATGGGAAATATATTCTAGTTTCAAAAAAGTTGTTTACAGTGAGTAAATTTATATTTCGTACCAATTCAAGTCGACCAAAAAAAATTAATAATCTCACTAACATTGTATTTTTAAATTTGGAAGAGTAAAGTTAACGGTGACAGTTTTAATACTTAAAAAAACTTTAATATGCTACTGTATAAGAAAATATATTATTGTAAAATGCAAGATATTATATTCATAGTAATTAGTTATGATATTAATTGACAAGTTAAACAGGTCGTCACGTCCTTTAAACTTTAAACCATAAAAACTTATGTTGGCAATGGAGATAGTTTCACCCTTATACTGTAAATACAAGGACTATTAAATCTGCGTTTCTGTTATACAAATCTTTCCGGAACCGAAACATTTTGTGACACTACTAATATTATTCAAGCGTAATTTGAATTGGTTAGAATTTAGAACCTTAATGTCACATTTCATAACATCGTTTTAGAAATATTTTACAGCTATCTGATATAATTCCGCAAACCTAAATCCCTGATTTCAATTTAAATCTAATTCAAATCAGAATTTTATCCATCCATTTACTTTTCCGGGTTTGTAAAATTCATGATGTAAAAACTTTTTCCATGTTTTTCCTTCTAGCCATATTCCATCAAAGTGGGAAAGAGGACAGAATCTCACAATATATTATATATTTAAATATCTATAAAAAAATCTTTCTTTTTTGCAAACATTCTCGCCCATTATATAATATTTAAACAAATGTGATTTGCCAATGGGGAAGAATGTTTGACAATTTCGAGCTATATCAAAATATTGGTCAGCCTGTTTAATATCACCGAGGCACATTGTGTATTGAACGCCCAATCGCAGTAGTAAATATAGTATGGTGACGGGTTAAATCATACAATAAATGTTGAAGTTTTCCATCCAGGCATGATTGAAATTTCACCATTTAAATTATTTTAGCTTCGAAAATTTAGGATATTAAAGGTAATATCAAATTTTACTCACAATGATTTGATATGGTTTAATATGACAAAGCACTAACACTATTTCTTTACATAAAAATAATAAGTTTTTATCTAAAACATTTTAGACAAATAGACTTTATTATTTAACTATGTTTCTGAATTGGTGTTACATGTAGTCTGTAAAATCTCTGATCCATGAATTAATTTGAACGAGATTTATAAACTCAAACACTTGATTTACGGAGCCCAGAAAAGCAATAAAATTTAGACAAAAATATTCTAAACATTTTAATGAATCACTAAGTATTATATATTACTTACATTAATTCTTCTGGTCAGTCTTTAATCGTCATAGATAGATAATGCTTTATATCATTTTCCACAGCATATCTACATTTCCACTACGTATATATAAGTACTCCATAGCATCCTGCTAAAGAGCGTTAAAACTTTTGGCAAATTATGTAACATGGCACGTCAAAGCGCCAATGCGAACGTATTTAACTTACGAGATACGAGTGTTTACGGAAGACGATAACAGTAAAAGTTTGAGCTTTGCTAGTTAAGGTTCCGAAGGAATTATAAAGTTTTTCAACGTGTTTTGTTGTCACCCATTTCTCGAGGAAAATCTTTAACGACATAAAGTGTTAAAATGTTTTTCAATATTTTCTTTATAATTACGTATGTCGTTTTATAGAATATAATTTAGGTTTGTTAACTTTTCTGATTCGACATCGTGATTTAATTTGTCCTGGATGTTAGTTATCAAATGGAGGAAAAAAAACTAAGCACGAGTAGAACATGAGGGCGGAGAGTTCAATCCCTTTCAAATTTTTAATTTCAGTAAGTTTATTAGACATTCAAGAACTGTGTAACCTTGGCTATAACTTTTCATTGTGCCTTAAAAACTTTCAATCGAACTTATTTGTAAACTGCCTATTATATTATAATATAATACATATTATGCATTTCTTAATGCATTCCATTTACACGATTTTACAGTTTTTACACACAACACAGTTGTTATCATAATCGAAAAAATAATTTCGCTAGCAACATCTGCCCTTAATGTGTGTCCACATTCGATTCGGGGTCATGTCGCTTCCGTTCTAGTGTATACGTGCTTCCGCCCTAGTGTATAACTAACATGTATTTTTTTTGGATTTTCATCATGTACAACTTTTAAACTTCTTCTTTATGTAGCTACTAATTTAGTTTGCTTGATTTCAAAAAATATATCGGGCAGATTTGCTATTTTTGGGTCAAATCCAGAAAAAGACGAACAACATGTATAAAATTAAGTACGATTGAATGATATTACTTTGATCATATTAATTAAAACAAGATAATTTGTTTATTCTTTCATTATTATTAATTTACTAAATTTTAGCTATTTATATAATGTGTCGTTTTATTCTAGGTTGTTAAATTTGAACGTTAAAATCACAAATTTTATCCATCTTTTACTAATACATTTCTAACACAATCGCAACTACCGTATGTATATACTAATAGTTAAATGTCTAATGCCAGTGGATATTAAAAATAATACTATTGGATATTAAAAAGAAATGAAAACTTTTACGATACTAAGTCATTAAAATAACAACATAAACTTAGGTGAATCTACCCATGTAGAAGAGAGCGTTTACACTTCAGGAGAAATTTTATTTTATATTTTTCCGTATTGTTATCTTTAGGAACAATTGTTTCAATTGAACGGGATTTATATTATAAACATAATATGTTATTGAAGGCTTTCCCAGAAAAGTTAATGCAATCTTCCTTGAAAATATAGCGTCTGTCTTATTCAAAGAATTAACTGATTCGATAATGAATTGCTTTTCAATTGTAATTTCTTCAACTCACTCTGCCAATGATACACTTTTCAGTAAATAAGTGCTGATTAAGTGAAATAAAATGGTATTGTTGACATTTTAATGAAGGGTAACAAGATATGAAAAAAAACGTGTTTGTTCATCAGGATTAAACACGAAGTATAAAATTGTGAAAAAATTGGTCGTATCCGTATCCGTAAAATTGTAGTATTTAATTTACCTCTTGTTTCTATAAAATACTTTTTAAGCCTGAATTGCAAGGCGTGAAAGTAAATTATCGCAACTTGCGAAGGACAGACTATTACAAATTTGGCTTCGAGTTCTAGCTGACCAATGAGTTCCTTTTGTCCTTGTCTAGAATATTTTTAAAGTGCAAACATTACTTGGAAAACTTGCCACTCGCTTGTGTATTGAACAATAAATACAGCTCTGAAACTCATTTTGCAAAACAAGTGTTTTCGTGATCAGACGGATATTCATAATAAGAAAGGTGCTAAAGTTTATTCATTATCGGTATTATCCATAGTTTGGAGAACATTAACCCTTTAATGGTATCGAAAGGCGAAATCAAAACTGTTATGGTGAAACGGCATTGTTGGTTTACGTGTATCAATCTGTGGGATTCTGGTAATTCCAGGCTGGTCAAAATTTTATATACAAGAGTTAACCTTCAAACGGTTTAGATTTTTTAAAATTTACTATCATTCTTTATAGTCTAAAATAATAACACACTGGAATAAACAATTGTTGAAAATTTTTGAGTTTGTATACATATGGAAATGTATGGAAAGTTGAATTTACCTAGCATCATTTAGAACCAATTTTTCAAAATTCAAAGTCAATCTGTTAATACAATCTGGTTAATAACTGATTGTAGCTCATTAATTTTCTAATTTTTGTTTATTAATATTGACTTAATATTTTGGTTGTTTATTATTGTTAATGGTTTTGGTTGTCTTTGTCGGTTATTATTAGCGTTTGTAAATTTATTCCAATGTGTGGTTAATATAGAAGACTCTTGTTCTGGACAATACTGACAAAATATACCAACTAACGAAAAGGCTGAACCTCAGGAGAGAACTATTTTAAAAAAGAGAAAATATGACGAATCCTATTTTTCCTTCGGATTTATTCCTGTAGGAATAAATTCTAATAATCCAGATGGACAATGCGCTATTTGCAACAAAATTATTTAAAATAACTCTTTGGTACCTGCAAAGCTTAAACAATACCTTGAAATGAACCATCCGCAACCGAAGGACATAAGCTTAAGTTTTTTTGAGGCACAAAAAGTACATAAAAATTGGTGTGGCTGCTTCAGAAAAGGAAAACGCAACAGAAGCATCATCACTGATAAGTTACAGAATTTCTCGTGCGGAGAAACTACACACGATTGCAAAATAATTAATAAAACCATGTATAACAGAAATCGTCAGCTGCGTACTCGGAAAAGACGCAGCAGTTCAGTGTTCCAACAGTATCATATCTGATCTAGTCCATAAGACTTAAGACCACATTGAAGATGAATTAATTTGTAGAAGAAATTTTTAAAATAGTTGATAGTTACACGAGTAAACACCATATTGATTGGAACAAATATATTGACGTGTGTAACGATAGAGCTGCAGCTATGATTGGCAAAATAAAAGGAACTGTAATAAGAATAACAAATATTGTACCTGAATATAGTAGCAGTCATTGTGTTTTACATCGTCATGCCTTTTTCGCGAAGAAAATGCCATTCGACTTAAAGAAAGTTCTTGATCAAGCCGTATAAATTGTTAATTACGTTAAATCCCGTCCACTCCAGCTTTTTAAAGAAACATGTGAAGATGTTAGAAGTCAGCATCAATCACTGCTTCTACACACGAAACTGAAATGGCTTTATAGAGGGAAAGTTTAATCGGGGTTAATTGAATTGCGCAACAAGCTTACATATTTTCCGCTGAACACCCCATTTCTGCATCCGTTAGTACGCTTGTTAAACTATCGTATAATGAACAATGGTTGACGAAATTGGCCTATTTGGCCGATATATTTTATAAATTCAACGTAATTTGCATATTCTTACTGGGAAGAACCGCAAATACGTTTATATTAAGAGACAAAATATCTTTACTTAAAAACAAACCTGGCTTCTGGATCGAAGGTGTTGAAGAAAAAAGTTACGAATGTTTCAACTTTTAAATAGATTTCTGGAAGGAAATGATCTGCAAGTAACCTCAGTTGTGGAACAAGATATACATGAATATTTTCTTACCCTTAAAAAATCCTTGATAGAGTATTGCTCGGAGAAGTTACAAGCATTCGGCTGGTTACAAAATCAATTCTTTTCAAATTACAATACATCGATGATACCTAAAATAAGCACAGAAACAAACTGACCGCATCTCCAGATCTTCGTGTTCAATTGTCAGATATTAAGCTTAATTTTAGAACTGTTATAAAGAAATATGTGAAAAAATTTCAATGTTCACATTAATTAGTTACGTTGTATTTTTTGTACTTTAAATGTTTTATAATGTTTATAATAATTATTTTTCATTTATAATTTATTATTCTTCAAATTACATAGCACAATTAACTTGTTATTATCAAAATTGGGATCCGCTAAAAATAATGAACAATTAGGATTCCGTGGCCAAACAAAATTGAAAACCGCTGATCTAGGATAATTGTTTTAAATGGAGACATTATTTAAAATCTTAGGTATAAGACTTCTTCCCATATAGTCATGAGCGAATTACTTTTTTGTTAACGTTTCATTATCAATGAAAAAATAAGAAGCGAAATAGACATTTTATAAAATTTACTTTCCGTTACCAAGTATTGGCGGATACACAAATAAGTGGTTAATATTTTGCTTGTCTCAAAATGTAGACCATTAAATCTAAATATTTCTTATTTTTTATTAAAAATCCCGAAGAATCAAAAAAAAATTTTATTTTGTATTATATAATAAAAGCATAATTAACCGCTCGCTCAATTTGTGTTCAATATTTCAAATACTGGAATATATCACCACTTATACATATTTTTTAATAAAATAAATATTATAGATTGAAAAGCGCTGGTCGTGTCAACAATATTTAGTTTGTTTCTATAAGCACACAAATATAATATCATTTATTCCTGTTCTAGATGACCTCTGCGTATTCTTTATAAATAATGCTGCCCTATAGCATAATCGATCCTCCTTAGTAGTCCACTGCTTCAACTGTATAACGTGGAGAAAATTTTTCATTGGAGAGTTTGTACGCAGAGTGATGACAGTCTTGACATCTCAATAAAATTCTGAATTCAATTGAGAAAAAATCATGTCTCCATTATACAATTGTCTGGTCAGCATGTTCTCTAGCGAAATGAATTTGGTTTTTTTGGTATTGAGAAAGGATTTTAGATTTTCGGGCAGGTCTTTTGCATACAAGTTTCTTTTACTCAACCTCTTTTCACTGTTTATTCACCGTCATATTTCTCACATGAAGTAATTGGTTAGGAGCTTAAAACAGTTTTAGTGAATCGATTTCTCAGCATATTTATTATTATAAATAGGCCATCACGAGCTTATGTGCATTTGTTTTGACCTTGACCTGACCTGTGTGTGTTGAAAAGGTCAAAATCAAATCTCATACCATAACCCAAAGCGCACCGAGTGCGTGACTGACAACGTCAGCTGAACTCCTAGTAGACAAAATCCACAGCTCTGACTGCCCCAGTTGCTTTTATTTATTTTACTGGTTTTCAGAAGTCGTGATGTATTTATGTTAAGGGGAGTAAAATAATTACAAATTTTACAAGCAAATAAATCAAGAATGGTGACGATTTATAGATGGTATATTACGATTGTAAATAAAAAATCAAGCGTGGTTTTGAGTGATTAAAATTATATTTTAAGGCTGTAATATCAAATATGTTCACTGATTTCAAACATATAGCGTAAATGTTGGTTATTAACCTTCACGAAAAACTTTTCCTGATGTAATCAATTGTCCTATAAATGTGATAAATCACCTAACGGATGATGTGATTGTTAAACATGCGAACAGGAAAAGAGTGACTTAGAAAAGAGTGAAGATAGACTTATATCAGGAAATTTACCCCAACTGTAAGATTTTCCAGAGCATTATAATATTATAATATTGATAGAACAAGAATATGGCCATTGAAAATCAGGTTAACTGGAAAACATACCAGTCATAAAAGGTATTGTTTCTATATGTATTGATTAATGAAAATATTTAAAAGTTAGGAAGTATAAATCATTGTGACTGCACAGGTATTCTTGGCAAGCATATACTGTTTTTCTCAACCCGCATTATATCAGTAGCATGGTTTCTATAATGTGTTAAATACAAGGACAACATCATTAGTCAGCAGAAATATGTAATAAATGAAAAAGTTGGGATAATTTTAGCTAATATTTTTTATGAACATAAATTATTATTGTTAAGAGTAAGTGTTTTTTTCAATGAAATTAGCCTTAAAAAATAAAAAAGAAATGCCAATAAAGTAACAATACAAAGCACACAAAATAATAGGAAATATATAAAATGAAACAATATATTTTAATTCCTATTTGAGGATACACTTATCGGATACTTTAAATAAAACTATTGTACTAGTTGAAACCTTTTACTTAATGTATATCACGCAGCTGCAATACACTTATAGAAGTAAGAAAAGAAACAACATGAAAAGCTCTACCTATTTTTATCAAACTTTCGATTTTCTTTCGTGATCTCATTAGGAAACTATGTTGTAAAAAATTCTGAAACGTTTTATCCATAATTTAAAATAAGTATGAAACATACAAGAATATGGATTTTTCTATTTCCATTATTTGGTCTGATTTTAGCATCAAATTTCCTAAATACTTTAGTTGTTTTGTTAAACTAAATGTCACTTAAAGCTTATACCATTTCCAATTAAAATACCATAGTTTGCCAGATAAATTACAATACGTGTGAATTTAATTATAATACATGTGTGTCGTCATCGTGGTGTGTTGGATTGATTACAAGGCCTACGGCCTTTGACGACGCGGTGCACCGCGGGGATCCCAACCACTCGTCGATCGGGGCTGAACTGGTGTTCTGGTTAGCTGTAAGAGATTGCTCTTGTAGCAATACATCCGCTATCTACATATATATATATATATATACATATATATCACAAAAATGTACATTAAGTACATAAATATATAAATAAATATTTCCTCACTAGAAATTGTTTTTTGCGGGACAACAAAATTTTGTTTTTTGCGGGACAAAAAAACTCAAAGCTTTTTCTCACGTAAAAATATCTTTTCCCTAAAAATATCTCTTTTAAAATTTTAATAACCCCTTCTATAATTTTGTCAAATTTAAAATTATTATGAACCTTTATTCAATAAAATAAAATTCTTTTTATTCAGATTATTTTAAATAAAATGAATATACGGAATATCATAAATCAATTATTAGTATCTTGAAGTTAATTTAGCGTGGATTTTGTAATAAATGTTAGGATTCGGTTTTCAATTTTTTTTTCCTCTCCATTCGTTTCTATGTTTTCCGAATGATTGTCGATATAGTTTTCGGCGAAGTTCCTCACTTATCTTAGTTTTAAATCGACTAGATCATTTCAATGAAAATTAAGTCTCATATATCCATATGTTTTTACCTAAATTTATTATAATTTTTGTAATAGTTAATAATATAACAATTAATCAATATACAATTGTTGTAATATTTAATAGTAATTAATTAATATTTTAATATTTGTTAGTAGAGTGTTACCTTTAAATAAAAAAGAAAGTCATTATTACGTAATTATTTACACATTGCTTTTATTGTTGACATACATATAATTAGAAGTCCTACTACGGACGTATCCCTTATAGCAACATTCGGCCAATAAGGGTTAATACTGATTTAATATTTTTGTCTACATAATTTGTTATGAGAAACAATGTAACAAAAATTTAAACTATGTAGCTAAATGTCCATACTTAGCAGTGAAACTGTAATAGTTCAATTTATGGTATAACCAATAATTTTTCATTTTATTTCCAAAGTTACGTTTACTTAAACTATTATTCTTTTTCGTATAAAATATGATTTCGTTAAAAAAGTCTTTCCCAGTTTATTTCCTTCGCTGCATTAATACCGCCTGACTAACTTGCTGCGATTAACATACAACTTTCTAAAATAAATGCTAGTACAACGTAATATTTAGATTTTTTGGTTCATATCTGGCGACACTACACGATCAAGTATTTTTGAGACTGTATCTCTGTTAAAACATTGAAATTTCCAAATGACTGAGCAGAAATGTGTAGTTATTCAAAACACAAATATACGAAAGTAATCATCAAGGAGAGTATGGTCACGAAATTGACAGTGTGAAAACATAAGAGGATGCGAACGGAATGAGGATTCACAATCCTCTACGATTCAGGACAAACATAATAATAAACAAGTATTACTTAATCCATCAATAACAGGCATTGAAAAGCAATGGCCACATAATATTATTTATTTTACTTGTTAGATTTCCGTAGATAGAGGAAAGAAAGAAATGGTAGCCAACAAATAAGTCGAAGCAACGAGTAATTCATTATATGGAAATAAATCTCATATCTAGGAGTTAAAAAATGACTTCATTTATATTCACAATGGATGCTGTTGAAAAATATTTAACAGTAGAATAAAGTGAACTGTTTAAAACAGCGAACCTTTTAATTATTTCCTTTAATGGATTTGCCGAACTACGTAACCACGCAAAAGACAATGGACAAGGCTGTGTGATTTGATGGAAGACAATTTTATTGCACAGACAGATCTTACTATGAACTCTTCTTAAATTCGATGTATTTCATTCGAATTCCTCTTTTACAAACGACTAATCACAGATATGGAGTTAACTTAGAAAAGGTTTTATGCTATTTTCCTTTCCCAATACTGATATTTTTTAAACCAGTTTGTTATTTATTTTTGTATACTACATTATTTCTTTTATCTATAAGAATTTCTCGCATGTGTCTTGGTATAAACTATGGATGAAAATTATTTCTTCAAAAAAAAAAGAAACAATCACCATTTCATTCACCTACCTAACAACGCTTCATATTATGGAAATGCATTTTCACCTGGAATAATTTATTAAATTGTGTCTGCCTTAAAATTACTCTATGCAGATTCAATAATGATATTTTTCAATAAATATGAAATATTTTCCTATTTCCAATCATTAAATATAAATTAATTTTTAAATTAAAAAATAATGAAATTAAATTATAAAAATAAAAATTCGAATTGTTTTTTTGTGAAATTTGGCCGCCGCGCTGTCAAAAACAGACTAATTTAAATTTCATGAAAATTAGTTGTTTTAATTAGTTTAACCGATCTAAACAGCAAAGTTAACAGTACATTTAAAAATATATTTGTGTTTTGTAAACCCACTTTTGTGCTTTTTTTTATCTTAAATTGTTCTTAATTAAACGAATACAACAGATTAATATTAAATGAGTGAAACAGCAGTCTCACCATAATAGTCTGAGTTTGGCTTTTCGGGAACATTAACCCTTAATGAAATATCTTTTAAAAAACCGACTTCAAAAATGTTGGTTTAAAAAGTAAAAAAATAATTAACTCAAAATAGGGTTTCTACTTATATACATATATATATATATATATATATATATATATATATATATTTATATATATATAGTATATAAATAAGTTACTTTTTGTTGAAGTAGGTGCAAGTACTGTCGGCTAATTTAAACAAATTTATAATTTAATTTATTTATAATGTAAATTTAAAACCTTAACTTGTAATGTACTCAAATTACGAAATGGATTCATAAAGGTGTATTTATAATATAAAATTTTACATTTATTTAAGTCGATCGTCGCTGGCACTGACTTCAAAAACAAATATCTTAACTATTTATTGCGTATAAGCAAATACCTATTTTAAGTTAAATATTTTTTTAATTTATAGTACCTATTTTTGGAATTCGATTTCTAAAAAATTATTTTATTTTAGTATTTTTAGTGATTGATAATATGACTCTAACATTCAAATATTTTCTTTTTTACAATATTTTTTAAATACAAAAAGTCACGGGCAAAAGCTAGTGTAGATATTTTCCTCTTTGTATAAAGTTGGTTATCAACAACATACAGAAAAGAAGCAATAGCAGTAGCCGCCTGGGGTTAGCTGTTAGCCGTTAAGGAGTTCCGTCCTCCATATCCGAAGTCCAATATTAGATTTTGCAAAGTAACAAATACCCATTGAGGAGTTCTGTTCTCCATATCCGAAATCCAATATCAGGTTTTGCAAAGTAATAACTAAAGTAACAACTAACGAGTAGCAAATATATTGAATCACGATTGATTTACTATCGTCCGTTAAGGAGTTCATCTTCAGAACTCATCACCAGACCTGACCTGGTCAACGGTTCAGTTATTTTGAAAAATAAAAAAATACCAGTAGCAAATATCTTGAATTACTTTTGATTCACTACCATTCGATAAAGAATTCGATAGTTCATCTCCGGAACATATTATCAGACTCTGATATGGTCGATATTATAGTTATTTAGCGAAATAAAAATTAACAGTACCAAAATATTGAATCACCTTTAATTTATTAATATATTATATTATACCGTTCATTAAGGAATTCCATTGTTCATCTCCAAAACTCATCATCAGACTATTATATAAAGTGGCAACTACTAACAAATATTTTTATCCACCGTCGATTTACCAACATCCCTTAAAGAATTGCATCACTCATCTCCAGCAGTTTACATCAGACTTGGATCTGGTAAATGGTGTAGATATTTTTCAAAGTAACAATTATCCATAGCAAATATCTACAATAATATTTGATTTACTGCCATTAGTTAAGGAGTTCCACCATTCATTTTGGGATCTCATCAACACATCATTATATTTATATGAGACCATCCTTGAAGTACCTTCTTATAAATAACAAAATAATAACCGAAATCGGTTCACTCAGTGAAGAATTATCGCTGACCATACACAAAAAAAGACGAATTGAGAACCTCTTCCTTTTTTTGAAGTTGGTTAAAAATGACGCATCAATCACAATGTCGAAATATGTAAACTTCAACAGCATCCTCGTTATAAGAAAATTTGTGATGAAATAAGTGCTTAATATCGGTTTATTGCCCAATACAAAAGAAAGTAACAATCTTATCCAAGTAATGTTTGTACTTCGAAAATACCCTTGACCAGGATAAAAGGTTCTTATGCCTTAATTGGAACTTTAAGTCGAATCTCTGTAATGACTTTGGCAATTTTTATTCATCGGTTAAAAGCTCATTTTCATAGCCTTTCTGCACGAGCGTCAATCATTTTATTTCAGGTACTGTAGTTCTGCTCTAGAGAATATTCCATAGTGAAAGCATAGTTCAAATCACTCGTATAATATTTGCGCAGACCCTAAGCAATATACAAATGGACTGGCAAAAAATGCTTGTATTGTTATGCTAATAAGTATTACCAAAATTTGCGAGATAATGCTATGTACTAAATCAAAGAAGCCCCTAAATTTTCTCATTTTTTTTGTTTGATCTCCAATTCTGATATACAAACACAGAATTTTCATATCTTTTGTCCTTTGTAAGGCATTAAGAAATCTACAATTTAATTTTGTTTTACTCTTAAATTGCTAAAACTGGGCTAGGAGTCAGTGAATAATTATATTGAAAAAAAAATATTCTGTTCAAAATTTCACCAGATAACCTATACTGATATAGAATTTTTTTTTAATAATATCCTGAATTTTGTAAAATAACTTCATATATAAGTATAGATGATTCAGTTAAATCTCGAAAATAATTTATTAATACTTATTCAAATTAGCCGTCTGTGATCAATTTTAAAAACTGACGCAAATTTTAATAAAAACTATAGCTGCGCTCTATGGTAATAAATAAATGTATTACTATTTTTATACTAAAAATAATTATATTTATCAGTGAATACTGAGAAAAATATATTTTGTGGGTATTGAGGTTAATCCGCAAAGACATACAGACAAACTTATGTCCTTAGTTTTACGAATAAGTTCTTGAAAAGTTAACTTCAATCGACTGTATTTTCCCTAATATTAACATTTGTTTCTATTATTATTATTACTATTATTAATACTTCTTATATTACAGATTCTTTTTTTGACTATTTCAGAGAAGTTTCAGACTATTTTGTTCCACCATTATTGTGATTTTTCATTATATTGTAATAAAAACTATTTTAATATAATACCAAACATAAAGGTCGGATTTAAAAGCTGGTGATCATAGTAGAGGTACGCTAAGCTCTACGGTAGTCCACGAGCCTTGACCACTGAAGTGAAATATCCAAATTGTCAAACCCTGAGAGGATCGTCCTGAAATTTATTTCCAAGGCGGAATCTGAAGTTGTTATCTCCACTGTTTCCTGCATTTTATATACTATTTGATAATATTTGATTGACATGTTTTAATATATATTTTATTTTGGTATAAGACTCTAATTTTCACAAAGAAACTTAGTTTCCTGGGAATATAATTTGTGAAATACTTAAATATTTGAACAAATATTTACACATTTTAATTTATTATATATTACCACATTCCTCTTCATTCACAAAAAACTTTTCAAATGATATATGACGGAAGAGTAGCTCGATAAAAATAATACAATCCGCAATATGCCGCCTTCAAAAATAAGGAAAGCATTGACAGTATCTAAAGGCGGTCAGATATTAGATCTATTATTTACGACCTTGTGCTGACAACTAAGTACAAAATATTACAAAACTTAATTTGAAGATGGCAGATAACCGTTTCCAGTCACACTCTTATGTTGCCCGTTATGTGCTATATCGAGTTTTGATGTTAAACTCTTCTGACAGCGAGGTTTATGGTCGTAGCTCCATAACGAGCTTTTATTGAGTTTCGTTGGTATTTTGAATGACATGTTTCGTACCACGTTACGTTATTATCAAGAGCATACAAAAATATGTATTTATTCTTTGTGTACAATATATGTAACTTTGATTTAAGAAATTTATTCGGAGACTTGAAACGTTTGTAAACCAAAAGTTAAGACATTTTAGAGACAAACACGAAAATTCTTCACAAACCTGTATAAAACAAAATTAATATTTTATTTCAGTAAAAAAACCAATTAACATATTGCAGAAGTTTGCATTCAATAAAACACATGTTTTTTGTTTGAGATTTGTACTCACTCCTACAAGAAGGAAATTTAATATATTATAACATAAATTATAATTTGTGACAAAGAAGCAAGAGAAATTATTCCACCCTATTCATATTTTTAAATAATATTATTTTTAATGTTTCCAAGATATACCTTTGTAGCGCAGTAAACATTTTTACTACTTGGTCTTTTCTCCTGACGATCAAAAAATATTCTAAGTTTAATTGCTGATAGCCAACAAAATTGAAAATCAAAAATTTAGTTTTGATCGCCGTATGTTTTACTTAAAGGAAGAAAACATCAGAGGAAGCTACACCAAAATGCTTTGCTTATTTTTATGAATGCATTCTTAGACCTCATCATGCTGTTTTTTTTTGAATCCCACATTAATTATAACGAACGAACGTTGATACTAATCGGCGTTTTCAGAATCAAAATAATGTATGAAAACTAAAAAATAATTATGGATGAAAATTAATTCGTTTCGAAATAAGAAGAAACAAAAACATGTACATGTAAAATCAAACATTGTTTCCATTATCATTTTCACGCTGCTTAGCTATTTTTTATTATTTTTTGGCTAGTTTTTGTCTTGTATTAAGATTTTCATCAAAATTGCCTTATATCAGATTAAAATTAATTTACATCTTAAATTTTTGCATGTCAAAAATACTATCGAAATAACTGTAATACTTTCGACAAATTGAATTCGTCAATTTTATACCAGCATATTCCGCCTTAGCGTCTGAGTGCCAATAATTGAATTAAAACATCCTTAGGGACCATTTCATAAAAAATAGGCGTTAAAATTTAATCAGAAAAATGAGCACAATCTCAGTGAACTTTTTTGTTCAAAATAATCAGATGTTTTTCATGGAGAAACAAAAAACGGAATAGTTGGATTAAACGTACCTAAGTAAATATAGGAAAAAGAAAAAAGGCCGCCGAAATGTTTTTTTTACATTATTTGCTTTGTTCGAGTAAAAGCTTCCTTCAAATGGGTTTAGTAGTTTCTGCGTAACACTCTACCATACAAAACAAGAACAGAAACACGTATAAAATTAGAAGGAAAATTACATATTGGTTTTAGAGAAGCCTAAATAGTACTATATTTATTGAAATATATTAAATACAGTTCTGTTACAATTTTTGAATAGGATTAATCTATTACAGTTTTGTAACAGCATAAATTAAGTAATGATAACGAACGGTGATTAAAATAGTTTATCCGATAATTGAGGGTTTCAATGAATATTTACTTACTTGGAAATATTTTATTAGAAACGAATACAATTTTCCACATAACCAAATATCTACTTTATAATTTAAATTTTTTCTGGTCGAATTTGAAATTATCAACAATACTTTTCTATAAGTATTAATTCTTTCTGAATACGAATTAGAACTAATGATATTTTTTAATTAAGTTATACCAATTAATATGCTGAAATAGTATTTCTAAGTTACGGACATGTTAATTAGATAACTAGTAGCGAATTGAATAGTTAAAGTAAAGTAATTAGGTAAATCGAGAAAAGTTTGATCATAATCTAGCCTATATTATTACACAAATAAGAAATATTTGTTAAACCAACAAGAATAAATCATAAAAAAAATAAATAAAATGTTATAAATTATTTCCATATTTTTGTTCCCAAGAAGCCTAAAATTTGTTAAACAGAATTCCATCTAATCCTGCCATTCTGACCAAATTAAACCTATTTAGATAATAAACTTGAATAGTAATCTGTAAGATTTTTTTGTGTAAGTTTATTTTTTTTATATCGATATTTTAACTCAAAAAAAACATGTGTTATGGGATAATTACTAAATTTGATATGGAACGTTAAATTTACGGATAAACAAATTGAAGTCGAATACGATAGTACTGTTATAAATACTAGAAGCAAAGGAGGGGTGATACATAATTAGGAAAACCTTTGCAATGGTGTATCTGCCAATTACACGCAAACGAACTACCCATTTTTCATTTATTTGAACTGGGCTACGGAGTTTCACTAGGTCGATCGGAGAGCATTTAAAAGACTACGAATCTCAACCTCTTATTTAATTTTGAGCTATCGAATGCATTTTACCCAACTTTAAAAATACAAGAGTGTTAAGTACCGATAAGTTGTATAAAATGTGCCTAGCTATTAACGCTTGTGCCCGGATAATTCGGCAAAAAGAAACCTAGGCAAGGTGCAACACTACTGCCAATGGGATCTTGAGATTGCATGTCAGCACATCGACCTCCATCTGCAAATTCAGATAAACTTCAACAAAGTGTGGTTCACAATTAAGACCTAGCCGCTGTGCATCACGGTTCCCAACACTTGCGTAAAACTATAATACTTTCTCGTTATTTATTAGACGGTCTCAGAATATTTGTTGATTCTTTAATACAAAGAAATGAATATTTCGGCACTCTGCTAAATATTTTACTATCAATGCTTGCAGGCGTGTTTATGCCTGTGAGAATCTTACCTCTGATGAAAATACTTGAACTTAGAAACAATCAAAACACGTTAAATCCCATTCGTGTATTCCGACTACCAAAATTTAATTTCGATAACGGTTTACGCACTAATATTATATATTTGAACCAAATACCTCGACAAACCCAACAGTACTGAAACATATAGGTGCCGATACCATATCTCAGTGCACGGAAACCCCAGATATAATGGATAGCAAAATTTTAATATAAATTCAGAGTTTTCTTTGTCACACGCATGCGACGGAAATTCAGGTAAATATTTTTAACGAAGCTGTTGTTACGATGTATGTACTAATCAGAAAAAAGGTTTCATCAAAATAAGGCTGAAATCGCGTAACCTAATGCCGTCTTTTGACACGAACTATAATATTGAATTTCATAATATTGTCGGCAATTTCTGAGGTTATTCCTTTTTTTTTAGAGAAGTTTCATAATTTCTTGGTTAATTTAAGTATATGGTTACTTTTATGGAAAAAAATACATAGTCTCATAAATTTAAGCTTTTTTTGATTAATCTTTAAGTATAGTGAACTTGGCAGCAAACTATTGATTTGAAAATTCAAAGGTCTTGCAATAGTACAAAATAAATAAGTGCCGAAAAATAATTACTTTACTTTTAATTATTTTACTATGGAGCAGCTATATTCCATTGGCCCATTTCGGAAATCTAAAAAAAATTGTTCCATTCTAACGTTTGGCTTTCTTTGAAGCCAATATGCTTTTTTTTGCAATTTTGTCGTGTCTGTATCTTTTTTTGCATGTCCGAGTATTACGCACTAACTACTGAATCGAGGCGAATGAAGCTTTCACTGGAACAATAAAAATAATGCAAAATTTTTATTACCATTTTCTTTCCAATATTACCCGAGGTACGTTAAGCCCATATGTCTGTTTTTTTATTAATTCTTAAAAATATCTTTTAAAAAAACCTCACTGAGATTGCGCTTAAGTTGCTGATTAAATTTTCACGCCCCTTTTTTACAAAATGGAGCCTAACGATTTTTAAATTCAATTATTGGTATTCAGGCACTAAGATGTTTACATGTAATTTTACGGTATAAAATTAACAAAATAAATTTCTCGACACAATTACAGTCATTTTGATAGTATTTTTGACATGTAAAAACCGAAAATGTAAATTACTTTTAATTCTATTGAATAAGGCATATTTTTTTTGAAAATGTTACTACTGGACAAAAATTAGATAAAAATTAAAATATAGTCGAAAGGATGTTTAGTTTCACATGTAAATTTGTTGTTTCTTTTTATTTCGAAACGAATTAATTTTCATCGATAATTATTTTATAGTTTTCATCCATTACTTTGTTTCTGAAAACGACGATGTAGCATAAATTCTATGCTGATAACCTTATAATTAATATGAGTTCCAAAAAAAAACAGCAAGGTGAAAACTGAGAATGTGTTTATAAAAATAAGCTACAAGTTTTGGTATAGCTTCTTCCGATTACGTCGATCAAAACTAAAACATTGAATATAAATTTTGTTCACTGATACCAACTAAACTCAAAATATTTTTTGATCGTCATCGGCAATGTCCTAGTACTGGAAATGTTTATTGAGCGCACAAATCTTATTTTAAGGCCATATTCGAGAAAAGAACTGATTGAAATTAGCTTTTTTAATCACTCATTCATAAAATAAAACAAAGTTCTCTATCAAGTAAGTCTATCTGTGTGCCTTTGCAGACTAACCTCAGTACCGCTAAATGTAGTTTTTTCGATGTTCACTGATGGATACTTTGATAACCGAAGAGTAACTGATAAATGTTTTGTGTAAATTATCTGATTTTTTTGGCGTTCGTTGTAAAAATAATTAAATATACGTCAAAACAATGTATGTATAACATAAATAGTCTATTGGTGGCCTCAAATAGTCCTATAAGAAAGCTCATGCCAGCCTAATAAAGATAACTGTCACTACCAACATTTTAAGAAATAGGTCTTAAAAATAACAATGACGCAATGCTTCAACTAACAAGAGTCGTTTAAATTGGACTTGTCAAATTCGATACATGTATACAATAAAAACACGAAGACTTTTATTACAATATTAAAATTTTTATTCAAATTTGAATCAGTTTTTGTTCATATTATCTGTATTTTTATATTTATAGATCACAGATGGCTCTTCCAAATATAAATTGAGAAACTCTATTGAAGATTTAACTGGGTAATCTACATTAATGTATAAAGTTTTTTCACTAATTTTTCAAATTATTTTGTGACTGTAATTTCTTAAAATAACTTCGCAAAAATGACCTTTTCAATATTATTATTCACTATCTCCTGATCCAATTTTATCTGTTTAGAGTAAAACAAAACTGAACAGGTAATCGTCCCGTTAAAAAACCGCGGTTGAGTGAGGATGAAGAAAAAACGTCTTGCCTGGGCTTGTAAATAACCAAACAAGACAGTGGAGGACAGGAGTAGAGTCCGACTATGTTTACCTGCTATTTTAAAACCATTTAAGATCATATTGTTCAGAATTATAAGGAACTTTCTCTTCTTTTAAGGTGTTTTTCTTGGATGAATCGTCATTTGAGATTTCAGCTGGCAAAAGTAGCTTTATCAGGCGATGCCCAGGTGAAAAGTATCACCCTGACCACATCGTGAAGAGGGTAAAACACCCTGTTAAAATAATGATGTGCTCTGTCATAAGTGGAAAGAGAGTTAGGCGCCTCTACATTGTCTAAGGAACTATGAAACAATATCAGAAGAAAGAAGTTTTGCAAATTTGCCTGTAACCACAACTGGAGAAATGGTTCTCAGATGGTGACGAATTTATTTTTTTTCATGATTTAGTACCATGCCACAAAGTTAGAAGCGTTACCAAGTTCTTGTCAGGCCACAATACACCAGTTTTACCTTAACCTGGTAATTCTCCCTACATGAACCAAATTGAAAATTTATGGTAGATCCCAAAGGCGGAAATTGCCAAAGGATGATAACCTGTGAGATAAAACTGACAGAAAAGTTAATATTTGGCATCACAACCCCAGGATAAAAAAAGGAATAAACAGTGCATAAAGCATGCTCAGGCGCACAAAAGCGCTCACTGAGGCAAAAGGAAATGTAAAAAAAGTGATGATTACTAAATAACAATTCCTTTTTCTTATTTATTTGAACTTTTGTTACATAAAGTTTCGTATTTAATTTTTTTTTATTTTATGTAACATCATAAATAATTATTTAATAATATTAAATAATATTGCAAATGGAAAACCCTGTTTTTTAATTATTTAACTACAACTTCACAAATTCTAATTTTCATGACTTTCCCTAATAATTTGGCAACCCTCTGTAGTTCTTAAGATTTGCACAAATATTAATTCAATTGATTTAAACGATGCTTTCTCTTAAATATTGCTTGATTTTTAGATAAAAAAATAATTTACGTCTTAGTCCTGTAGAATATAATCTAAAGGAGAACAACAGCACCCGAAATAAAATTATTGGTGCGCTGAAAAGACTAAGTGAGCGGGCTTTTGAAATGATACATGAACTATTAATACAAAAAAATAAATAAATTAGAATTCACTGTTCTGACGAAAGCATACTTTACGAAAAATAATATTTTTATTAAACAAAACTTTGCAAAACTAAATTGAGATACATTGGTTGCATCACATTGGGGATTACTACAAAGGATGGAGATTTAATAATATGGTTCAAATTTTATTTCACAGGGTTTGACAAACTATGTAAACTGAAATATTAAATCAGTATTTGCCCTAATTGGTCTAATGTCACCATGCAAGATACAATCGTAGTGGGAAGTATAATGACTTTATTTTTAGTTTAAATATAATATCATACCAAGAAATATTAAAATACTATTAAAAGGACATAATTATGATAATAGTTTATCATAATCAGGGATTTTTGATAAAAACATGCGAGTTTATAAAGATTAATTCTTATTAATATGTCCTTTTTCTCTAGCCGATTTAAAACCAGGTAATAATTATTGATGGTTAATGGAACTACGTTGAAATTAATGAGGATGGAGGAATAATAATTGAAAGCCGAATCTTAACTTTTATTACAAATTTCATGTTAAATTTAACTTTACAAACATTTTCATTCTTCAATGATATTGCGTATATGCATTTAAGTTAAAATAAATTGATAACCTTTATCAATCATACCCTTTTAGGGTATGATTGATAAAGGTTCAGAAAAGACAAATAATTATATCAGAAGTATAATTTTGAAAACGCTAGTTTTTGAAAAATATGGTGGGTAGTTTAAAATTTTATAAAATGAAAGAAGGGATCATTCAAATTTTAGATGATATATTTTTATGGGAATTCCAATTTAAAATGTTTCTTTTTATTTTGCTTCTAACCAAAAAATAATTTCTGGTATGAAAATATTCAAATGTATTTTAATTTATCTAGAAAACTATTTTAGTCAATAAGTACGCATATGTTGTCGATTACTTAAATGATTCTAATGGAAAACTATAATAAAGAAGTGTACATTGGAGTTATTAAAAAAAAAATTATTAGGTTGTTTAAGCTGCTCTGAATGTAAAACACAATTTTCTTTAATTGTTCTACACCATCTATCTCTATTTTCAAGGGTCACACAACAATAACAGAACCGATTTAAATACAATTTTCTCTAAAATAGTTAATGAGATTGAAATAAACTTTTGAATTACCTTTTACCTCTTTGAAATGTTTAAAAAAAAGATTATTCTCTCTGTTATTGAAATAAAAGTTTTACCGCTTAAAACTCATAAATAAAATTTGGGGAGGCTATTACAATGGTTTGGTTGAAAGTTTAAGATCAAATAGGGCACTTATGAGATTCAAACCTTATTTAACTTAAGATGAAGTTGTTTACTCTGATACGGGAATACTTTGATGCAAAAATAGTATTATTGTCTAAAAACTAAGCCACAAAAAGACGCGAAAGAATACTAAATGAAACATTATATATTAAAAAAAAAAAAAATATATATATATATATATATATATATATATATGTGTGTGTGTGTGTGTGTGTGCGAGTGTGTGTGTGTGTTTATATGTATATATACACTAAAGGCTTTGTTTTTGTTTGTAAGAAACAAAAATTTTGAAGTGAGGTTTCAAATTATATTTCATTTAACGAAACAGCTGAAATATTTATGAAATTTGATGCGAATATCACATCAAATCATGGAAATAAATTTATCCATAGTTTTATAGTTATTCTTTCATTCATTCTTTCGATTGTAATAGGTACTTCATAATAGATACAATGTTTCAGAAAATAATTTTTTGATTTTTATTCATTGTTTGTTTTTATAACGTATTTGTCGATTATTTTTTGATAATGTATTTATTTCTAAAGAGTAAAAGATATTATTAAAATTACGTTTGAATAGTTGAATTTAAAGTTTTCAGGTATTATTTTAAGGATATATAATTTTTTTATTTTTAAATTTATAAAAACAACATATTTATCACGAAACATCATTTTTCAATCTTGCTTAATTATTTCTTTAAAGAAAAGATATAAAACGTGGTAATATATTCATGAGTTTTAAAATATCGAACATAAATTGAAAATGAATAAAATATTTTGATTCTTCCGGGATATTTATTCTCGATACCGTATTAAAAACCTTTTCAATAGTATAGTTCTTTCAATTAAGGTACAAGGACTCTTAGATCGAAGGCTGACGTTCTCCTTTATTTCTATCATAATGAAATCATTTTATCCCGATTTTGTTGAGTAACAGCAACTAAACAAAATTTGTCTATACGTTGTGAACATGTTTATTGTTTAAAAAATACGTACCCGAAATACATTAAAAATTATGATTTATAAATTTATGAATCCGGACAGCACATTTTTTTTACTTTTTGTGCTTCAAGTCAAATATGTGTGTTATGACATATTAAGCCAGCTTTTTTTAGTACTTATTATTAGCATAACACAAAGTCCCCACTTCTGTCTATCTCTCTGTGCATGCTAACATCACTAACTATTAAACAATTTTGTTCCAGTTTTCAAAGTTAAACAAATAGATTTCCGAGGACGGTTTAATTGTAACTCATTTTTTTTTTGGAAATTAGCCGACCAATGACGAAATTGTTCTCCTCAAATAGTTTTACAGAAAATTCTACCGCAATATATCTGTCTATCGATCTACTAATATTGATTCACACTATCATAAAACAAGGCTTGAAAATAAAAATCATAAAATTATTCAACTAACAAGTGTCATCCAGGTAAGGAATTTTAAATTCTTATCAAAATTAATACCTTCTATCACATTGAGGCTTTAGGATATATACAGTTTTAGCCAGGATGTTTTTGAGTAAACCTAAAACTCACACAGCTGCCTGATGTATTTATAGGACTATCTCATCGACTTACGGCTCCAACTAAAATGCTTCCAGTTTCCTCCAAAACTATGTTTCTCAATGATTATCAGCAAAGCGCAGTGCAAACCATTAAACGTTACTGATTTAGATTTTAGCGTCGTTTATTGCTACAACACGTCCAGTTGTACGTGACCCTGTCTCGTATAAATATAATATCTTCATCCTGACAACTAATGAAGGTACACAAAACGTGGTGTATAAAGAAATATTACAAACACCATCCATGTTTATATTAAAATGTACCCGTACAAATCCGGACCAAGTCGCTAGTATAATATATATTTACAATACAAGAAATAAACAACTAAAAAAAATGTGTCATCATTTGCATTAAAAGATACTTGGATTCAAACTTGAAATGAAAAAAATATTTTCAAGCCATTCATCCAAGAGTAATTGCAACTGTATGGGATTGCGATTTCTATTAAATTATTTAAAAATTATGTTATGATCTATTTAGTGGATTTTTCACGACAAGGTTTCAAACAAATATGTGTTTCAATATTATAGGATGTAATTCGATTCAGACAGCATTACAAAAATATTTGATAGAGAGAATCTACTTGAAGTTAATGGTGTATTACATTAAAATTGAGTGTTAAAACTAGAAACAATTTTGTTCGCCACTCTTACGTAGAGTTGATATCCTCATTTAAAATATTGCCGGAATGTGTTGAGAGTAGTGTTGATCCGATTAGACATAGAATGCCTCCTGAGAAAGTAGATATAATGAATGAAAATTTGTTTAAATAATGAATGAAAACTGCATTTTGAACTGTCATTCATTGCTCATAATGTAAGAATCTTCATTTAAATGTTAGACGATTGGCTTCTAGTGAAAAATGAAATAAATCTAATTGTGTTATTTAAATAAGGTAATCGATTATAAACTGATTTCTTATAAATTTCTTAAAACAAATCACATTGATTTTTTTTTACTTCAAATCGAAAAGATAGATTAATGTCGAAACAATGCCCTGTGTATCGGAAGCCGTAGATAAATAAATAAACAGGCATATAACTAGCAAATGTATCGGAACGGTCGAGGTCGCAGCTTAGCATCCCATCGCGGTCATAAAACTTATTTTGTAGTGGTCGTCCAGAGGTTTGAAACTTTGAATGACTTACTTCAGCGATCAAGGTCCACAGAATTTAACGGGTTTTTGCAAAGATCTGTGTTTTGCTTACGTTTTGCAGATCAAATGTGGATTTGCTATGATAGCAATATCTGTGATATTATATTGAAAAAAATTAAATACAATATAAAGTATGAGGTATATATAAATTGAAAAGTTGTAAAAATTAGAAACTGAGAAATGATTTGCATTGATAAAGATACAGTTGATGAGGATTTTATAGAACTTTCTGTATTTTATTTTATTTATATGCAACGTTATTAAATAATATTTTAATTTTGTTGATTTTGAAAGTTTGAATTTTTTCAAAAGCTACTCGATCTAATTTAAACATGTTTTTCACTCGCCTATGCGTGGTAACCTGTATGCGCTATAAAAGGAATTGAAATTAAAAAAATTCAGAGAAAATTTTCTACATTTTACGAGACGAATTTAGTTTACACAGCGTAGTAATTGAAGTTCATATTAAATTTTAGAGGCAATTTAAACAAGAAGAAACAGCTAAATGTACTTCATTTTAAGTTTATGAAGAGTTTTAAAAGGAAATGACAAGTATCCAGAATAGTTTTTTTTGGCGTAATGTTATATGTTAAGAATCAAAAACAGCACTCCGTAGTGTAAATCCGATGCAAACCTTCCGAAGCAGTATTGCCTTGAAACAGTATCAACAGCCACCTATCTTATGAACAAAGCTCTATCTCGAACCCTGGAATAGAAAACTACTGGGGAGACATGGTCAGAAAAAAAGTGAAACCTCAGTTACCTGAGAGTATTTGGATGTGAAACAATGGTATATTTTCCAAAAAAAAAGATAAAGCAAAAAAGCGACGTTTGTCGGATACTGTGAAAAATCGAAAGGGCAATAACAAAGTACTGCCAACATTTGTACTGCCCATTTCAAAGGCAATAACAAAGAGCAGAGATGAGGTATTTTTGGAATCCACCATCAAAAGAAACTATGCTTCATTAAATTTGACGGAGTCAGAATGCGAACCGAGGATATATTGCACCTCGGAGGACTCTCAAAAATACATCAGTAGTGACAGACATAGTCACAGACTGCGAGTTTGCTGAAGAGAATGCATCTCGAACTGAGTCTTTGTCAAGTAAGAGCCTGTATCTACCAGACACAAGAAAGAAGAAACAAACCAACACAGTACAAGAAGACCACAGAAAACAGTTACCTCTGTTATACTGAATGTTTGTTTGATCACACTCCGCTTAAGTACAAAGAAGCAAGGAAATCGGCCATCTCCGAATACTAAAAAATATCGATGAGAAAGTAATTGGAATCCCATAACTCAAACAAAACATAGACACTTATAAGAAAGCCTCAAGATGTCAAACTGATAGGGTGTAAATGGGTATTTCGCATCGAGGACTAGCCAACAGGTCCTCGGCACAAGTCACGATTCTGTGCTCGAGTATTGACAATGATGAAACTTTTTCACCCACTGTTTGATACAATTCCATTTGCTTGCTGTTGTCCATGGCTCCTCAAAGGAACTTTAAGATGATAAAATTTGACATCATTACTGCATTCCTATTCGGTGACCAAAAAGAAAACATATACAAGACTCCACCTGAAATGCTCGAATGTGAACCGGATGAAATTTTTAATTTAACTAAATCACTTTACGGATTGAAACAGGCCACTAGCTACTGGAATACAAAATTCGACTTGATTTCAAGCAACCTCGGCTTTACAAGAAGTAAAGCTGATCAGTGCGTTCATATAGGGAAAGTCGACGAAAACAAATATTACTTCTGTCACTACGTCAATGATGGACTACTGTTTTTAAAAGATAAACACACCTTAAACAAAGTAATTGCCAATCTCAAAGCAGATTTTTATTTAAAAATATATCCGGTTACAAACTTTTTTGGTTTGAAAACAGAAAAACACAATAGCTATATTTTCGTTCATCAAACTAAATACATTGGACAGCTGTAAATGTGAACTCTTTGATATTTATGTGTAAAGTGTAAACTTAAGTTGCATATCCTAGCGCATGATTTAAGTGCAAGATGTTAATTGCATATGAAAGGCTTAAACTTGGTAAAGTTAGCGGGATATCCTTGTGCGTAACCACAAATGTGAAATGTTAGACATATGTGTGAAATCTGAACTTAAGAAAAATTAGTGGGATATTCTTATGTGTAGTTGTAAATGTAAAGTCTTAACTACACGTGAAAAGCTTAAACTTGGTAAAGTTAGCTGGATGTCCTTGTGCATACCTGAAGATGTGAAATCTCAAATGTATTTGTAAAGGTTAAAATTGAGAAAAGTTATTTATATGATGCTGTGTGCAGTTATAGATATGAAATTTTAACTATATGTATAAAGGTTAAACTTGGAAAAAGTTAATGTTATGATATTGTGCGAAGTTGTAAACGTGAAATGTCAAATACGCGTTTAAAGTTTAAACTTAAGTAAGGTTAGGTGAATATCCTTGCAGGTGGTTGAGAAAGTGAACTGTTTGGGTAAAGCTTGTTACATGTCCTTGTATAAATATAATTATATCATAAGTATTTGTAATATTTGTATGTATCAATGTATTAATACAATTATGTGAGAAAGTCTTCAGTGACATGCAAAACTTATAAATTGTGAGAAGAATATTCATAGATAGATATACTTAAACTAAGGTTCATAATGTAACCAAAATAGAAATTTTTATGTGTCAGAAAGGTTCTAATTTAGGGGGAGTGTTGAATATATTTATTCTTATGGTAATGTCGCCTCTTCCTGTATAGTCTATGGTAGAGGTTATATAAACCACAACTCTTTTATTGCACTTCCTCTTTTCTCCGTTCATTGACATCAAGAATTGCGGTATCTATTTGTCTGGTTTCCTAATCCAGAAGTATCTCAGCAATTACCCATGCGATTTCACAAGCGCAAGAATAATTCAACATATCTTATCGATAAAATAATTTATAAGAAACTTACTTCTAACATTGTTATAAAACTCTCTAACTTCATACTGAAGATCTCTTCTATGCTGTAATTAAATAGAAATTACCGAAGGCAATACACTGTCATCATAAATATAGAAAACATTGACAGCATCGAAAAGCGACCGGATGTTGGAACTATTATTTACGATCGTGCGCTGACAACCAATCGCAAAACATGCCAAAACTAAATTTGATAACGGCTGATGAAAGCTTCGGTCTACTTGGTTCACAATCGATTATAAGCCGTTACTTATTGGAGTTTTGCGATTAAATTGTTTTTACTTAGCAAGTTTTATTGTCACGTGAAATAGAACTTTTATCGAGTTTCGTCCATATTTTGTGTTACACGATTCGCGCTACATTACCGTATTGTCAAAAACATATAAGAAATGTTAATTATAGTATCTTTAGATTTTTAATATATGGTTGATATTTTGTTTACGGACCGTAGGACTGTGAATATTTAGAGGGTTAAAGTTAATGCCGGTAAAATTAAATGGTTAAACCAAAACTATGGTTAATTTAAAACATTTTTTCAATTTAGTTACAGTATATGTACGATATATTAATTGTATTTGAAGTTATTGATATCCATAATTAATAATACTAAAATTATCTTAATTTTGAAAATTTAATATTTTACTATAAAGTAAAGTTACTACTGTAACGAAAAAGAGCCATTATATTGTCTTATCCTAATAGAAATTTAGTCAGTTAAAAATATCATTCAGTAGTATACTCAATTTACTTCGTTTTATCTATGTCATATATTTAAATAAAATTGTAGAAGTCACAAGATATATAAGCTGAAAACAGAGATTATAAATATTTGGCCAAGACTAGAAATAAAGAAAAATTAAAATAAGAATTATGTTAATGAATAGAGAAGTGGCTCAAATCATGTACAAATATTTAAGATGAAAGCCATTTGACAATTAAATTAAATATAAAAATTAAGATAAAAACAAAAAAAATAACAATAGTTATTTTCTGTGTTTTTATGTTAGTTCTATATATCAATCAGAAAACTTAAGCATTGCGTCTTAGTCTGTTACTACTGGTAGATGAAATGAAGATAAAGAGTCAATCCATTTTCAGTCTTAGTTGGTGAATTGTGGCACAAGACTAAAATAAAATTAGTCTCCATATTTCCTTTCATAGTTCCTAATTAAAATATTAAGTTCCTAATTATTCCTCATTAAAATATTCCAATAAAAGTGTATAATAATTAAGGCTTTTAAAGCTCTCATTTACTTTTTAATATTGTTCTGTACGACTCTTCAATATTTTTAAGACGCAAAACACACAATAACGAATGGTCCTGAAAATGTTTACATAAAGTGTTTCAAATACAATTTCAGTATTAAGTAAGTGCACACCAAGGCAAGAACTAATTCAGATAGTAGTAGGTAAAAAATAGAAATATATGTGTATATAAAGATATAAACAACCAGATCCCTGGAGAAAATGAATCAAAAAAGAAGATTTTACCGTATAGACAAGTCAATTAACGATAACTAAATGAAACCATGAACTTAAAAACGAATGTAATGTTATATTTTTTACCCCTTTTACTCTTATTAAATTTGGAAAGTTCATGAACCAAATAAGCGTAAATAATTTGTTACTAAACATAGAAAAAATATAATCTAAATAATAAACTTTTCGAACAGATCTAACAAAAATGTCTCACATATTGAGAAGGGTCATTCACAATTAAATGAAACTACGTGATGTAGTATTATTTCTACTATCTTTAATTTCTTTACCACGACCTAGGTTTCGTTGTATTACAACATCTTCAGGTGGGATATTAGCAAAGATCTTTGCTAATAATGAATTTCTACAAAATTAACGCCAAATATATTCAATAAGAGAAGGGTCATATTTAGTTAGATTTTCAACCACTCAGTTTATATCCTCAGATAATGGAAATCAATTGCAAAATCAAAACGGCATGCTGCATTTGTACCACGCAATGAGTGAGTAATTAGTTATGCCTTTCGTCAGCGTAGTCGGTGCAGTGCGCGTTGAATAGCGGGAATTTTTTCTAGCGCGTTTACCTCCTAATACTCTGTGAGGACAGCGGAATATATCATCAGAAATTACGACAGGTCCCAAACCAGAACGTGTGGTCACGTTAAGTATGCAGGTTGGAACAGAAAAGGGAATGATATCGGGCTCAATTTTCAAATGACTAACCGGAAGATTTATACTACAAAGTGCTGTTTTTGAAACTTCACATATAAATTGTCGACGTCGTTTTTCGTTATCATAATTTGATTATTATTTGGTCTAGTTTGGGTTCAAAAATAAATAATTTTATGATAGTGCAGGCTACTGTTAAGCTTAAAAGTTAAAGCTTCATGAGTTAAGCTTAAAAGTTTCATGGGCTAGCAACTAGACTTAATCTGGAGTATCTTCTGACCGTTTTTGATTAGCGAACACCGAGTGGTGAAAACGTTTACGGCTTGAAGAAAACGTTTTTTGGTATATTAAAAATAATAATGTTAAATTGATGAATCAGGAGCTTTTATTTTATTAACCTTATTGCCATAAATCATATGATATCACGTATTAAATTTTCTTCTTGTGTAAATGAGTCCAAAATTCATATACAAGGCTGCAGCATAAAAATGTCTTATAAAAACTACCATTATTTTTATATATGTAGAAAGGGAAAAAATTAACTAAAATCTTAATATAAATTACTTTATTTACAAATTAATCGAACTGAACTATACATTTCCTAACCGCCTCCAAAATTGTCGATTCCTTAATGTTGCTTCATACATACTTTAAATTACCGAATAAACTTCCCAAATAAAAGCATACAGACCAGTAAAAACCATCTACCTAATATTGCCTATATATACATGCAATAAATAATCGTTTCTGTATGCTCATGACATCAAGCATGTAATTCAAAATACTGACGAGAGGTAATGAAAGCTCTGTACCACGTGGCCATTAACCTTGCTGCAGAAAAATTGTTTAACGTCGAAACTCGGTCAAGAAATTAACTACTAATATCTGAATGCTAGCTGGGAGCACCAGAGATAGTCATCGGTTTTTGTCAATTTAGTTTTGACATATTTTGTTATTGATTATCAACGAACGGTCATAAATTATTTAAGTCTAAAGTCGGGCCATCTTTAGACACTATCAATGCTTTCATTATTTACACAGATGATATACACACATATGTGTGTATATATATATATATATATATATATATATATATATATATTCATATATATATATGTATATATATATATATATAGATGGCATTGTCTTCAATGTGAAATATGGCGAATGGTTGTTGTAGAGTAAGCTCGTTTCGATCGGATAAAGCATTTTTTGGGATTGAGAGGGCAACTAGTAGTAAGTTTTAAAATAAATTGTCGACCGATTTTTCGTAATTAAATTTGGCGTTTAAAATTTCTAATTACATGTTTTGGGCGGTTTTATTAGATTTTTTTTAAATTCCTGTAAACAAATTGTTTCTTTTTGATTGTTCTGTAACTAGCCTTGTCAGTCTGTTTGTATATCACAGCCGTTTTACTTGCATGCCATAAGGACGACAAAATTGAAATTAGTGTGGTTTTAAATATTTATAACTCCTCCAAAACTTTGAATATAAATGTTTTAAAAAATATTTGACAGTACCTCCACTAGATGTGCAGTAGAAGTGATTTTTTTCTCATGAGCCATAACTTTCAAAAATATTGGCGGCATATAACGAACACTTTACAAAATATTAAGCTTTACAATAGTTATTCCTGTTTACTATGTATCTTTAACCCTACCAGGCAACCCAACAATTTTTAATGTTTGAAGTACGAGTATTTTCAAGAGCAATTATTAAAACAAAGTTAAAAGAAAAATTGGTTACAGTCAAATAGGCTCTAATAGTTACGAGTAATAGTAGTATTATATTCGTAAAACAAATGTTAAAAATTATTATTAGTGCGGACAAATGTTATAAATTATTATTAGTGCGGAAAAATGTTATGAATTATTATTAGTGCGGACAAATGTTATAAATTATTGTTAGTGCGGACAAATGTTATGAATTAACAATAATAAGTAATATATTTATACCTCCATATGGTCAAAAAGAATATTGATATTTGTAAATAATTTAGCAAGAGTATTATATACACTTAAATATTTACCCTTATAGTGGCTTAAGGAAACACATGACTATAACGTATGTGGTGGAAGTAGCCTGTAAATTGAAGTGGCGCAGGGCGAATCATATGAGACGCACTACAGATGGATGCCGGAACGAGCGTTTACTGCACTGATGGCCGCACAGTGAACCTCATTCCCGCGACCGTTTCCTTATCGTCGCTGGAGTGACGATATCGGAAATATCGCTGGTTCCACATGGAGACAGAAAGAAATTGTAAGACATGACGGAGGCCTTCAACGGACAATGGGTGTTCCAATGATTTGAGTATAAATATTATTTAAACTATCAAAAAAACATTCAGTTATTGAATTTAAATATATTTTTATGTAATTGTTTTCTACATACGCAAAACATTTCTGTTGTGATTTAGTCAAAGTATTTTAGTTTAATATTAACATTCAATGGAACGTCAATAGGATTTATTAATACAAATATCACATTTTTTTTTCTCCTTTTATTGGGAAATAAAGCCTTAAATAAATAAACAAATAAATAAAATAAATAAATATTTATATGTTTCGGAGCCCTGATAGTGCGAGAGTTATACTCGTCCATAACAAGTTTTCTATTACATTATATTAGAATTGAAACACAAATACTTTCAGAAAGAGTATAATGTGCAATGCGGCTCACAGTCGTTGTCATATTAGTTTTGTCATATTTTATGATTGGTTGCAAGCACACTATCTTAGACACGACACGTGGTCGCATATCAGTGCTCTCAATGTTTTCTTTATCTTTAAAAGCGGCATGTCTTTACAGAGCTATCCTTATATGAAATGTCAGAAAAGAGTTTTCAGTAAAAGATTTCCCCCTTGGTTAGTGGTTGTTGAAATTTCATATTTGCATTGGCGTCCATAATTTTAAATGTCATATTTTTTGTACTTATATATGACCTAGGTATATCATCTAGAAAGTAGGATTCCAAAAATTTGCAAATTGCAAAGAATAAGATAAATATTAAAATATATGTATTGACTAATTTATTAACAACATCGAAATTTTATCCACAGTTTTGTTATTTTTTTTAAGTAAATGTTGTGACAAAATTATAAACAAACCATTGCGTTATAACACGCTGTCGTGTTGAATGAATAAATAACTAGGCATCTAAATACAAAATGTCCCGAAAACAAGCGAAGTCACAACTTTAGACCCCACCGTGGTAATAAATTTCATTCCGGGGTAATCCTACAGAGAGAATGACACTTCCAAAATTTTACCTTAGCGGTCAAGGTTCACAAATCATTACAGATCTTAGCGTACCTCCGCCGTGATTGTGACTTTTATATTATACAGAATATTACAATACTTTTTTCAATAAAATATATTGATATACGTTAGTGAATAGTAAAAGAAAACAGCCTGAAATTCAGATAATCTCAGAAGTATTCATGTGAATTTAAAAACGTATACATATATTTAGAAAAACAGAGTAGATTGAAGTTAACTTTTTTAAGTACTCACTCATAGCATAAAATTACATATATTATCTCGGATTTTTATTACGTAAAATTGCACTACTAAAAGCAGGTTTTAATAATAAGAACGATGAAATCGTTTAACTAGCGAGGGGCAGAAAACATTAAATTCTTATCAAATTTAATATATTTTTCGTTTTATGCCCTTAAATTAGATAAATAATTTCATCACATCTAACCATTTGGATATAAAATTATGATTTCACCAGGATGTTTCTGACTGAACGTAGGGAACTCAAACCGCTGTTCGACATATGCATAAGACTATTTCATCGACTTGGGTTCTAATTGAAAATGGTCCCAGTTTCCTCTAAATTTATGTTTCTTGATGACCATCAGTAAAACATGAGGTCATATTTAAAAAATAGCTGTTTTACACTTTAACATTGTTTAATTTTTCCCCAAGTCCATTTTTACGTGATTCTGTCATGTGAAGACAAATCTTCTTTGTTTTGGCACCTAACGGAAATACACAAAACGTGGTATGTAAAGAAGTATTTCAAAGTTCATCCATCTCTGTATTAAAAGGCACCCGTACAAATGCGGGCTGAGTTGCTAGTATATTTTTTTAACGCAATGCAGGGAAAAAAGGTTCTTTTAAGATAAACGTTACATCGTTTGAAAAAGTTCAAATTACTTTAAAATTCTATTAAAATCTCATTTTAAACGGATTTTGCACCATGGCATTATAAACAAATGTATGCTTCAATATTATATAACTTTACACATTATAGGGTGTATATCAATTGAGGTAGCTTTACAAAAATGTTAGATAGAAGGAATGCGGTTGAAGATGGCGGTGTATCATATTAAAATAAAGCGTTAAAATACATGAAGATTTATGATTTGGCTTGTCATACTTATACAGGGTTGTTATTCTCATTTAAAATATCGCGAGGTAGCCTTAAGATTAACGTGGCTTCAATTAGGAAAAGAAACCATTGTAAGGAATTAACATATAGAGGAAATAATTAATGAAGTTGCTTATTTCTATAAAACTATCTTTTAAATACGTAAGAATATTTGTGTAAAAATTCGACATTAGTCTTTTAACAAAAAATGACATATTATTACAAGAAAAGTCAGTCATCTAAATTTTCTAATACAAATCACGTTGTGTTTTCTCACTACCAATCAAAAATCAATGCATTGAATTATAAACATTAAATCTGTCAAACCAGAACCTATGTGTCATATGAGGCCGACGTGTCGAATAAATAAATATATAAATTCAAAACGAGGCGGAAGCGGTCGAGGTCACAGCTTATAATACCATCCGGTAATAAATCTTATTTTGGAGCGGTCCTCCAGAGGTTTGACATTTTCGATGTCTTACATCCGCTGTCAAGGTTCGCAGAATTTAACGGGTCTTCACCGAGATCGGCAGACATATATCCTTATAATATCTTTGATATTATGCTCATGAAAACACAACATACAGTATGAGAAATAAAAGAAATGTAAATTTGTTGAAAGTAGAAACTGAGGAATTATTTGTGCAATAGTAAGCATGGAGTTGATGAGGATTTTGCAGATTTTTCCAACAAATATTAATTACATAAAAATGTATTGAATAACTGGAAATGGTCTGGAATAAAATAAGAAGATAATTGTATCGACCGATACTTTAAACACCGTTCACAAGGACGGATCATATGTTGTCTCGCGTTTATCATATATATTAATATAAAAAAATAGGTATAGTTTGTGAGTTTTTTAGTAAGAAGCTAATTTTTTTTTCATTGGTACATAAATAATATTTTGCATTTGCTAAAAAGCGGGTTGAAATTATAAAATTCCAACAAAAATATCAATATTTCACAAGTTCATTTCTGGTCTATATCGCATAGTAAGTTTAAGTTCACAATAATATTTGTACGCAAATTTCAAACATGGAAAACATGCAAACATTATCCTTAATGTAGGAGTAACTTTAAAAAGAAAGGTCAGTCTTTATAGTGCAGAGAATTTAAAAAAAAAATATTTGAATTTATACGTATCGCCTAACAGATAAACGAGTCAAAATTCAATGAACCTACCCCTCATAACGAGAAGTTCTTGTACCTTTCAATCTCATTATCAAATTGCTCAAAGAGGCCTTGTACTCTAATCCATTAAGATCTTCACACATTTCCCTCTTTTGGTTTCACCGTAATCAGTGCTTCATGCCTTTGTATATATCTGTACATTTATCTACTCGCATACTCCTAACCTATTTTGTTTATATTTTTGTATATTATCTACTTGCATGCTCCTAACCTTTATTTGTATATAACTGTGCATATATAGCTACTAATACCCCGGTAGTTAATATCATTATGAAAACATCTATTTACTTACTTAACTACCTATTTACCTATTTATATCTCAATAATTGTTTGCCTTAGTGTGCAGTTACTCAATATTAAAATTTAATTTTGAACACCTTATGTAAACACTTTGCGAATAATTCGTTATTGTTGACCTTCGCGCCTTAACAATATTGCAGAGCCGCAAATAATGATTTTAGTAAGCACTTGAAGGGTTTGAAAGCCTTTAATGTAATACAGTTTGATTGGCATACTTTAATACCGATAGAACTACGTATGAAATATAGAGATTAATTTTCTTTTAACTTAGTGTTATCATTTACCACCTATGACTGAAAATGGGTTAACTCTTTTTTCAACATATCATCCATCAGCAGTAAAAAAATTAGACGCAACATCTAAGTTTGCTAGTAACTCTCGTCATTTTCTGTAGTTTTTCTTAATCCTATATGTTTTATTTAACTTATCAAATAGCTTTCGTCTTAAATATTTGCCCTAATTTAAGCCCCTTTTATATTCATTAACATAATTAATATTTTAATTTTTATTTATACCTATTTTAATTTTTCTTTAGACCAAATATTTATAAATTATATTTTTAATAGGGTTCGTAACAGTTTTTATGTTTTGATTTCTAAAATTTTATTTTAGTGTGTCCTAATAACTAGATACACATGAAATATATCAATCGTGTATATACTGAAAGTGAATTGAAGGAATGTTTGAAATTAATAATATTATGGGTTTTATGCATTTTTATTTTATCGATATAAAGTTTGGTCTTACGTGTAATCACAGTTCTTCGGTCCGTAAACAAAGTATTAACCCTATATTCAAAATCTAAATGTACTTTAATTCACTTTTTGACAATACGATAATGTAGCCCGAAGTACGTAATTCAAAACATCGACGAAAGTTGATAAAAGTTCTGTGTGACTTGACGATAAAACGTGCAATAGAAAAAGAGTTTAATCGCAAAACTAGGTCCAATAAGCAACAGCTTATAACCGACTGTGAACCGAGGGTACCGGGACCTTCATCGGCCGCTACCAAATTTAGTTTTGGCATGTTTTGTGATTGGTTGTCATCGCACGATCGTAAATAACAGACCCAACATCCGTTCGCCTTTCGATACGGTCAATGTTTTCTACATTTATGATGACGGTGTATCGCTTTCCGTATGGTTGTTTATGAATTATCCTCACGTGAAAGGCGGAATGAATGTATAGAAGAGCAAGGTCGCAGTGGCGTCTTGGGCTAAACACAAGGCATCCGGTCTTTGGCAGCGTGGCGTACCGCGAGGACCCGGGTTCGATTCCTGGCTGATCGTCGAGCGAGGCTTGACTGGTATTCTGGTTGACTGTAAGAGATTACTCTTATAGCAATAAGTCCGCCACTTGTATCAAGTAAATACATTAAAATCGAAAAATAAGATCAGGTAAAGTGATTTTTTATATATTGGAGAACATGATGTTACAATTTCTAATTCAATCTTCTCCGGCCTAGAATTTCTTAAAAAATAATTGGCCAAACAATATACGGGAATCAACTATATAAATTACCACGCACTTACAATATTAATTACCTTAATTATGGAAATACGTAAAAACGTTTTTAAGCAATCTACATTATTTATGAAGAACTATATTACAGTTCGACAATACCATTTGAATCCTAACTAATTTATGCATGGTTTTGAATGTCACTATTGACCAAAATTCGAGTAAATACGTAAATATATCATTTAATTAAAAGTACTTTCCTAAACCAAATATTTAAAAGTTAGGAAAATGGTCCATGTGAGCCAGAGAGGATAAATTAGGTGAATGATTACTCACTTGCAGCATGTTATATCCCGGAAAATTTAGTAAATCCTTGCTAGGGTAACATAGTTTTATCATGGGAATACATAAAAAAAATTGGCTACAATCTGCTATATTTGGGACGAAATATTATTATAGATCAAAATATTTTCAGTAATGTGTTTCAGAATATCAATACGGAAACCATATGGTAAAATATTATTTCCTATATGGTTGCGTGCCTCATGGTTATAATTTCCTGATTTTTGAACCGTTTAGAATTATATGGATTAAATATTTTTCATATAAATCACCAATGCTAGCAAAAACACCAATTTTGAATGCGTAAAGTGTGAATAGGCACTAAAAAGTAAAATAAGAATATACAAGTTTGTGAAAGTAAAGAAGAGACTCTAGACAAGTACCTTTCTACCCCACAAGATACCTTTATTTATAAAGGTTCGGTAAGATGTGACGTGTTTGTGGCATTTATAACTTTGACTTTCGATCAATAATAGAATTGTTTTTCTATAACATGTCTAAAAAGAATGATTTATCAAAAAAATTAACGATTCCGTTTATGGTAATTGCTTAAGACTTACGTCATAAAGTAAATAATAAAATTGGGAACACTGTTTTTATCCTTAATATATTTTATGTTATAACTTAAACTCAATTTTATTTCTTCAGAACTTTTATGCAGAGGCCGAATTTTATTCCAAACGTAAAGAACGTTTCCACTTGAATGATTACAGGAGAATATGAACCTAACAAAGGTATCACTGCAAGCAATCGAAGCCGCGTCGTCAAAATTCCGTCACGGTAATAAATATTATTCCAGAGTGGGGTTACCATCTCAAAATTTGAAAAATCTGGGCAATTAGCTGGATATTGCAAAATAAACCCGGACATTAAAAAAAATGATGTGATATTATCTCCATGGAAAAATATTAGTCTGGTATTTTGTAATGTGTTTTTATTTTGATAATAAATCAACCTATATAAAACTTTAAATATTCGTCGAAATAAATTTATTACTGGATCCAGTTACCAAATGATCCAGTACCGAATGATAATTACTAGCATAATTTTTTTCGTAAAGTGATAAGCAATAAAGTAAAATTCATACATATGCCTGTTCAAGTGACGATTAACTCTGGCATGTAGCAGGAGAATTTGTAATTTGATTATTGCGAACTTTTATTTTTGATGAGGTGTTTTTTTGGTAATTAAAGTACCATATTAAAAAAAAAATAATATTTATAACCATATGAAGCTTTCAGACTTTTTTGTTAGGTTTAATAAAGTGGCAATTTATATTATTAGTAATTTATGATTTCAAAGCACGCTCCGCAAATTTGAAACTCGTTTGGACTCAAAGCAGAAATAATTAACAAAACCATCAACAACGTTTTTATCGTAAGCAATTACAATCAATATAAAAAACCCCAAGCATTTCATCTTTATCAAACTTCAGAATACCTCAATGATCTCATTGTAATAAACGTGCAATACCATTTAAAATTTTAAGGTAAATCAATTTTATGCTTTATCTTTCTATTTTGGATATCAATAGTTTTTATTTTCCAATGTCGGTTTATTCAATTAAAAAATTTATAATTCAGGATAAAGTCAATACGTTCTCTTAATTCATAGTAGGAATTTTTAAATCCGTAATATAAAATATTTGTTGCAACACTTATAAACAAATATTTGTTACTGACAGTAAATTACATAACTTACCTCTCATTGTGTAATCAATTTATAATTATTTATTTTATCATTGGATCAAGTTATTTTCCCCCTATTTTTTAAAGGAAACCCTCAGAGTTTACTGGTATAACCTGAAGATATCCCAAAACCAAAATTCAAAAGATTTGAAATTATGTTAATCTGTGCCGACTAGCATTTGAAGATGTTAGCACAAGCTTAGAGAGTGCGTGCTGATATATATTAATATATATTATAAAGGAAGTCCATAAATGAAAGAGAACGTATTGAATGTTTTATTTAAATAATACCGGATTAATTACGTAGTTCTAACCAAAGATATTTTCATAAGGGGATGTGAGCTATTAAATAGTGGGCACCCAGGTTCCTTCAATTCGCGAAATTATCGAAGTATTAAATCATAATATTCGAAGAGTTAAAGATTAGTAATTTGTAAAAATTAAACTTGGTTTTTATCAACAACCTAGTTTATAAGAAACTCACTCTTAACATTGTTATAAAATTGTCTAACATCGCACTGAACATGTTTTCTGTATGGTAATGAATTAGAAATTATAACATCATGTTCTCCAATATGTAAAAAATCACTTTACCTGATCTTATTTTTCGATTTTAATGTATTTACTTGATACAAGTGGCGGACTTATAAGAGTAATCTCTTACAGTCAACCAGAATACCAGTCAAGCCTCGCTCGACGATCAGCCAGGAATCGAACCCGGGTCCTCGCGGTACGCCACGCTGCCAAAGACCGGATGCCTTGTGTTTAGCCCAAGACGCCACTGCGACCTTGCTCTTCTATACAGGCATTCCGCCTTTCACGTGAGGATAATACATAAACAACCATACAGAAAGCGATACACCGTCATCATAAATGTAGAAAACATTGACCGTATAGAAAGGCGAACGGATGTTGGGTCTGTTATTTACGATCGTGCGATGACAACCAATCACAAACATGCCAAAACTAAATTTGATAGCGGCCGATGAAGGTCCCGGTACCCTCGGTTCACAGTCGGTTATAAGCTGTTGCTTATTGGAACTAGTTTTACAATTAAACTCTTTTTCTATTGCACGTTTTATCGTCACGTCACACAGAAATTTTATCAACTTTCGTCGATGTTTTGAATTACGTACTTCGGGCTACATTATCGTATTGTCAAAAAGTGAATTAAAGTACATTTAGATTTTGAATATAGGGTTAATACTTTGTTTACGGACCAACGAACTGTGATTACATGTAAGATCAAAATTTATATCGATAAAATAAAAATGCATAAAACCCATAATATTATTAATTTCAAACATTCCTTCAATTCACTTTCAGTATATACACGATTGACATATTTCTTGTGTATTTAGTTATTAGGATCCATTACAAGTGATAATAAAATTATTTTTGTTTTCAAAATATAATCCTTTTACTATAAAGTATTTATTTATAAATTTCATTCGGTAGTATCTTAAATTCGTTTCATTTCACCTGTCTGACATACTAAAATAAAATTTTAGAAATCAAAGCGTAAAAGCTGTTACGAACCCTATTAAAGATATAATTTATAAATATTTGGTCTAAAGAAAAATTAAAATAGGTATAAATAAAAATTAAAATATTAATTATGTTAATGAATATAAAAGGGGCTTAAATTAGGGCAAATATTTAAGACGAAAGCTATTTGACAAGTTAAATAAAACATATAGGATTAAGAAAAACTACAGAAAATGACGAGAGTTACTAGCAAACTTAGATGTTGCGTCTAATTTTTTTACTGCTGATGGATGATATGTTGAAAAAAGAGTTAACCCATTTTCAGTCATAGGTGGTAAATGATGACACTAAGTTAAAAGAAAATTAATCACTATATTTCATACGTAGTTCTATCGGTATTAAAGTATGCCAATCAAACTGTATTACATTAAAGGCTTTCAAACCCTTGAAGTACTTACTAATATCATTATATGCGGCTCTGCAATATTTTTAAGGCGCGAAGGTCAACAATAACGAATTATTCGCAAAGTGTTTACATAAGGTGTTCAAAATTAAATTTTAATATTGAGTAACTGCACACTAAGGCAAAAAAGTTATTGAAATGTAAATAGGTAAATAGGTAGTTAAGTAATTAAATAGATGTTTTCATAATGATATTAACTACCGGGGTATTAGTAGCTATATATACACAGTTATATACAAATAAAGGTTAGGAGCATGCAAGTAGATAATATACAAAAATATGAACAAAATAGGTTAGGAGTATGCGAGTAGATAAATGTACAGATATATACAAAGGCATGAAGCACTGATTACGGTGTAACCATAAGAGGGAAATGTGTGAATTTCTTAATGGATTAGAGTACAAGGCCCCTTTGAGCAATTTGATAATGAGATTGAAAGGTACAAGAACTTCTCGTTATGAGGGGTAGGTTCATTGAATTTTGACTCGTTTGTCTGTTAGGCGACACATATAAATTTAAATATTTTTTTTTAATTCTATAAACACTGACCTTTCTTTTTAAAATTACTCCTACATTAAGGATAATGTTTGCATGTTTTCCATGGTTCATAATTGCATATAAATATTATTGGGAACTTAAACTTACTATATAGACCTGACCTTGCGATATAGACCAGAAATAAATTTGTGAAATATCGATATTTTTGTCGGAATTTTGTAATTTCAACCCGTTTTTTAGCCAATGCAAAATATCACTTATGTAATAATGAAAAAAAAAATTTGCTTCGCACTAAAAAACTCACAAACTCTATTTATTTTTTTTATTAGTATATGTGATAAACGAGGGAGAAGAACGTATGATCCTTCCTTGTGAACGGTGTTTGAAATATCAGTCATTATAATTATCTCCCTATTTTATTCCATGCTATTTCAATAAAAACAATATTCAAAATTATTCAACACATTTTTACATAAAAAAATTTTGTTGGAAAAATCTGCAAAATCCTCATCAACTCCATGCTTACTATTGCACAAATAATTCCTCAGTTTCTATTTTCAACAAATTTACATTTCATTTATTTCTCATACTGTATGTTGTGTTTTCATGAGCATAATATCAAAGATATTATAAACGGACACATGTCCGCCGATCTCGATGAAGACCTGCTAAATTCTGCGAACCTTGACGGCGGATGTAAGACATCGAAAATGTCAAACCTGTGGAGGACCGCTCCAAAATAAGATTTATTACCGGATGGTATTATAAGCTGTGACCTTGACCGCTTCCGCCTCGTTTTGAATTTATATATTTATTTATTCGACACGACGGCCTCGTATGACACATAGGTACTGGTTTGGCAGATTTAATGTTTATATTTCAATGCATTGATTTTTGATTGGTAGTGAGAAAACACAACGTGATTTGTATTAGAAAATTTAGATGGCTGACTTTTCTTGTAATAATATGTCATTTTTTGTTAAAAGACTAGTATCGAATTTTTAAACAAATATTCTTACGTATTTAAAAGATAGTTTTATAGAAATAAGCAACTTCATTAATTATTTCCTCTATATGTTAATTCCTTACAATGGTTTCTTTTCCTAATTGAAGCCACGTTAATCTTAAGACTATCTCGCGATATTTTAAATGAGAATAACAACCCTGTATAAGTATGACGAACCAAATCATAAAACTTCATGTATTTTAACGCTTTATTTTAATATGATACACCGCCAGCTTCAACCACATTCCTTCTATCTAACATTTTTGTAAAGCTACCTGAATTGATATGCACCCTATAATGTGTAAAGTTATATAATATTGAAGCACACATTTGTTTATAATCCTATGGTGCAAAATCCGTTAAAGAGATATTAATAGAATTTTAAAGTAACTTGAACTTGTTCAAACGACGCAACGTTTATCTTAAAAGAAACTTTTTTCCCTGCATTGCGTTAAAAAATATACTAGCGACTCAGCCCGCATTTGTACGGGTGGATTTTAATACAGAGACTCATGAACTTTGAAATATTTCTTTACATACCATGTTTTGTGTATCTCCGTTAGGTGCCAAAACAAAGAAGATTTGTCTTCACATGACAGAATCACGTAAAAATGGACATGGGGAAAAATTAAAGAATGTTAAAGTCTAAAACAGCTATTTTTTAAATATGACCTCATGTTTTACTGATGGTCATCTAGAAACATAAATTTAGAGGAAACTGGGACCATTTTAAATTAGAATCTAAGTCGATGAAATAGTCCTATGCATATATCGAACAGCGGTGTGAGTTCACTACGTTTAGTCAGAAATATCAATTCATGGGTGAAATCATAATTTTATATCCAAATGCCTAGATGTGATCCTCGCCAGTTAAATGATTTCATCGTTCTTATTATTAAAACCTGCTTTTAGTAGTGAAATTTTACCTAATAAAAATCCGAGATAATGTATGTAATTTTATACTATGAGTGAGTACTTAAAAAAGTTAACTTCAATCTACTCTCTTTTTCTAAATATATGTATACGTTTTTAGATTCACATTAATACTTCTGAGATTATCTGAATTTCAGGCTGTTTTCATTTACTTTTTATTAACGTACACGTATAACGTAACGTAACGTACACGTAACAAGACAGCGTGTCATAACGCAATGGTTTGTTTATAATTTTGTCACAACATTTACTAAAAAAATAACAAAACTGTGGATAAAATTGAAGAAAAAAGCAATAAATATTTTTTTTAAATTTCGATGTTGTTAATAAATCAATCAATACATATATTTTAATATTTATCTTATTCTTTGCAATTTATAATTTTTGAAATCTTACTTTCTAGAAGATATACCTAGGTCACAAATATGTACCAAAAATATGACATTTAAAATTATGGACGCCAATGCAAATATGAAATTTCAACAACCACTAACCAAGAGGGAAATCTTTCACTGAAAACTCTTTTCTAACATTTCATATAAGGATAGCTCTGTAAAGACATGCCGCCTTTAAACATAAAGAAAACATTGAGAGCACTGAAATGCGACCACGTGTCGTGTCTAACGCGTATGTGAGCTGTAATGATTATTAATCATACTCTATTCTATCGTGTTCGCATTCAAACAGAGTATGATATCATTAGTGTCCATTGTAATAATGAAATGATATTTACCATGTCTGATATGAGCCTCATATAAGAGCTTGCTACAACACTATGTAATTGACGCTTGATTTTAGCTTGTTTGATATTTTATATAAAATACGAGCGTAAAAGAAGTGCAAAAAGAATTATTGACAACGCACATTATTCTCTACAAATTATATAAGGTTTAAATTTCCGTCATTATATCCATCACTGGTTTTGTTTAAAAAATGTTTGCACATTATTTCCATAAATGAAATGAATACAATACAGTCATATTTAAATACAGCCTTGTTAGCGAATTGCATGCGGCAACCACAAAAAACCACAAAGCGTATTGTTATTTCTATATTCATGAAGTAAAATCTAAATTTAAAATTCCAGTGTGTTACTTTCTAAATTGGCATAGGGTCTGCCAATTTGTACATTATAAGCTAAACGGTGATGAATAACGAATGTTATTTTCATTATATTAATTACTTCTAGAGTTAGCGCGTCTCTTTCTGTCATTATTAAAAAATTAATTAAATTTACTTTATTCTTTTTACGTGTTGTTTTATTACCTAAGCCATAAATATTAACATCGAAAGTTAAAATATAAATAAAGGCTTATTTTTAACCATATTGGAATAACCCATTAGAAATGTATCAGGATATTTTTAATGGGATTCCCACTAGTTTATGTATACACATATATATATATATATATATATATATATACATACATAAATATATATATATATATATATATACATATATATATATATATATATATATATATATATATATATATATATATATAAATATGTTTGTGGTCAAATATTTAATTTCCTATGTTATTATATATTAGCGTTTCTATCACTATTGGAAATTAAAAATGAAACAATTGTAGAGGAGACCGGGGATGATTGGCTATAGGGGCAGGTAGACTAAATAACAATAACTCGTCACCATCGCGTGATTTTCATCAACCAATCACTAGCGTCGATGCCTCCCCGCGACCAGCGAACTTGTGCGAAGTGAGCTGCGGCAGTCGCGAGGTGTTCGTGAGCGAGATCACATGTTGTGTTTTTGGTCTCGGTAAGTAATTTTTTTCGTTCCTACTTTTTTTGTTATTGTGCCTATAAATCTGTTATGTAAACAATGTTGTTCTTAGCCAAATTAAAATATAATAGTTCTATTATATATAACACAGTATTGCTTCTATGTTAGTGTCAGAGTTTGCATATGAAGAGCAGGTAAAATTCAAAATGGCGTCAGGGGACTGGTTGACAAATTTTGTTCAGGGTAGGTAGACTAATTAGTCAACCAACCCCAGTTGGTCCTACTGTAAAAGTTGTTTGTAATGATGGAAAACATTTGTACTTTTTAACAATTTAACTCTGGGTGTAAAATAAATATCACTATTTCTATGACATTTTATAATTATTTTAAAGAATTGTGTATGCTAATGATTAATGTGTGATACATCATTAATATAAACACTATTATAGTCTTCCGTCACATACTAATAAAATTTACAGTTGTATTTTTACAGACAATGAGGACGTATAAAAGAAAATCCGAAAGGGGTGATACTCCAAAAGATATATTAGAAAGAGCTTGCCACGCAGTAATCTTCGATAATAGCAGCATAAACGCCACATATAAGAAATACAAAATTCCATACAAAACGTTGCATTGTTATGTAACTAAACTTAAACAGAAGCTAGAAAGTAATCCCAGCTGATTTGACCCTAGACACGGCCGAGTACATAAGAAATAGGCAGATATTTAGCGATGAAGAAGACAACAAACTGGCAGCTTATTTGAAGACGGCTGCTGATATTTATTATGGATTAACACCGTATGAGACACACAACTTTGCATTTGAATACGCAAAAAGGAATAATAAAACTATGCCTGAATCTTGGAATACAAAATTAATGGCTGGCGAAGATTGCCTTGGTAATTATTTAAAACGTCATCCCTCATTATCAATAAGATCACCTAGCCAAGAGATCCCCCAATACCACGAGATCGCCGCATAATGAAGTATAAAAATGGCAAATTTAAATATTTTTGTCCTATCACATTAGCATCAAACACAAAGCCAAGTTACATCTTCCTATGTAGCGGAGAACGTTGGCCTGTCACAAACAGAAGAAACATTGAATTTTGATCACAACCAAAAGAAACATGTTTTTAAGGGATTTATTCTTTCGATCCATCGAAAGAACGAAATTAATTTCTGGCGCAGTTATATATCCGGTTGGATATCCGTAACTACGAAATACTGAGGAATTTTCCAAAACAATTTTTCCAGGTGTACGACGAAATCGCATTACGAATTTTTCTGTATTCTTTGTGATAACACATTATATTTAGCAATAATTAATTAAATTCAATTACGTTTAATAATATATTTACTGTATTTTTTTACTGTTTTGTGTTTTCTCAGTTTGTGATTTCACAATAAATAATATAATCTTCCTCAAAAATAAGTTATCTTAAGAGTAAAAAAATATATTGTTAAATTTTTAATGCCTAAGAAAAACTATCATATTTGTCTAAGCATATTTGTCTGCCAACACTAAACATCATGCAAAAATACAGTGAAAAATTAGGTAGTTTCCTTAACGTAATAATTTGTTATATTTCTCATAATGAGACAGATCATTATAATGATAATTCTATTGAATTTCTACTCATTATCGACATCATCCACTTTACTTAATTTTTAAGGATCAATGTGCTCGAAAGCTTATATCAAAAGTATTATCGTGAGATGTGCTCGATTAATTCAGGATGGATCAAAATTTTAAAACGGAAAAATTTTTCTTTTTATATAATACTATCGGGCTACGGGGTTTAAAGTAGTAACTAGTTAGTATAAATAATTTTCTATGAAATTGTAATGGGTCTGTTATTTACGATAGCCAAATTTTAAAAAAGTTATTTAGGGAATTTTCCATGAATTAAAATTTTTAATTTTCTTAATTTAAGAACCTATTAAATATTTTACTAACCGTAAACAGAAAAATGTTTAATTCTCAAGAAAATTATTGCAATTGCTACATATTTGTGATAAAACGACAACAAGATATTGAGATGAAAACTTTTTAAAATTTTTCTCCAATTGTTTGTTTTCAATATATATACGTACGTGACGTACGTGAATTAATAAAATTTTCATGGGTTAAAAGTTTCACAGATTAGCAACTAGACTTAATAAAGACTATCTCCTGACCGTCCTATATCAGCAAACACAGAGCAGTAAAAATGTTTTCAGCATGAAGCAGATATATCATAGTTATATTAATAATAATAACATTTGAAAAGATGAATCGGGAGCATTTATTTTATTTACTTTTTGAAGTGTCTTCGTGTGTGAATGGATCCGAAATTCAAACAAGAACACAGCATGTGCCATCATTATATATATATATATATATATATATAAATATATACATGTATATATATATACATATACATATATATATATATATATGTATATATATGTGGGGAGTGAAAAAATTAACTGTAATGTAAACATTTATTACATTTTATATTTATTTATGAAATATGATATTCCCATTAGTCTTTAAAACATTCTGTTAACTTTGATTCATACGCGCTTTAAGTTATCAAATCAAGACCCACATACAGATCGGCAAACAAAACATCGACCAAATATTGCCCATATAAATATGCCATAAATAACCGTTTCCCGTATACCCGTGACAATAATGTAAAGGGACATCAAGCACGTAATTCAAAATACGGACGAAATGTAATAAAAGCTCTATGTGATGTGGCCTTAAACCTTGCTGTGGAAATACAGTTTAACATCGAAACTCGCTCAAGTAGGTAACTGCTAACATCCGAGTGCTAGTGGGGGGCACTGTTGGATGTTGGGCACTGGGAAATGGTCATTGGCCGTTGTCAATTTAGTTTTGTCATATTTTTATTGGTTCTCACTGTGCGGTCGTAAATAATAGATTTAACGTTCGGCCGTCTTTAGATATTGTCAATGCTTTCCTTATTTACGAAGTTGGTATATCATTGATGGTATTTTCTTCAAAGTGAAATATGGTAGATGGAAGTTGAGAGTAATATTTGTTTTCTGGTAATAAGGGAGCAAGTAGTAACAGATATTAAAATAAATTGGCGATCGATTTTTCGCAATTAAAGCTGGCTCTCCTAATTCCTGATTCCATGTTTGGACGATTTTATTATTTTCTTGTTTAATTTTTTGATTGCATTGATTCTTTTTTATCATTTCGTAACCAAACTAGGAATAAACTTTCCGTCTTATAACTTCTCCATGCCAGTCTATCTGCATGATATAGCCATTTTACTTGCATGCTATCAGTGCTATAATATTTATATTTGGTATGATTAATACATATTTATAGTTTCAAGTTTTGAAAAAGCCTACAAAGTTTTGAATTTAAATGTTTTAAAAAATATTTCATAGTGCCTCCACTATGTATGAAATGGGGGTGGTTTTTTTCATTCGCATGGATCACAACTTTCAAAAATATTGGAAGTATATTACGAACACTTTTTCGATTTTTCATAGCTTTACCGTAGTAATTGTCGGTAGTTACGTGTTCCCGACCCTACCAACTTATCAAATATTTTTGAATATCTGAAAGTAGATATAATAGCAATGTATATAACAGCCAAATAATCTCCAATAATTTATTTGCAATGTTCAACCGACTTGTGGCATTTTGTTGGGTGAGTAGAAAGTTCATGAACATTTCGTAAAAATTATTTAAATGAACACTAAAATGTGGGAAAACATACTACACAATATATTTATATTTTACATGGTTTTAAATATTAGTACCGCTAAACAATTTAGTAGAAGTACTTTGTAAGCTTAAATATCTATATGCGCCTAAAAAGCCGTAGTGCGATTGCTACAGAGCCCTCGTAATGCGAATTATATCCGTTCATAACAAGTTTTTTATTGCAAGATATTGAAATGTAAGAATAATTAGCGAAACAATATACCCCTAAATTTAAGCACTCTTAGAAATAGTAATGTAAAATGTTAGTTTTTTAACATTTGTACTAGATGGTATAAAATAAAGTGTAGTGTCGCTTGTGCCTTCCCGTTTCTGTAGACTAATTTCAGTAACAACTGATTTTGTTCCATTTTTATCACTGGCTGGATTTAATCCCAATGTAAGTTATAAATAAAGGCATGTAAATTATATGTTTAGTTTAAAGTACAAAATTGTTTGCCTCGAATTTTTCTAAAGAAATATTCACAACAAAATATTTCTATCAACTACGGTTAATTTACAATTTAGAGTTTTAAAAATAGGAATAACAAAATACTTCAACTAACGAGAGTCATTTAGATAGAAAATTTAAAATCATTATTAAATTCTATTCATTTTTCGTTTCGTGCAAAAAATTGATATTAAAATTATCATTTACATTGAACCATTTGGGTGAACAGATTTTACACGGGTGTTTTTCTGAGCATAACAAACTCTCGCCTGTTGGGTTATATTTACAAATTTAAAAAGTTTCCCGTAAAATTAGGTTTTTCGATGACCATGAACAAACATTGGTAATTATTAAATTTTGCTGGTTTAGACCTAGCTTAATACAATATTTCTCACTGGCCCATTGGATGTGGCCTTGTAATATATAAACATAATCTGTTTATTCTGGCACCCGATGAAGAAACATACTCGTAACTTGGTGTTTAAAGAAATATTTGAAACTCTATCTACATCTACATAAAAATTTACTCGTGCCAAGTCGGTCCGAGCTACTAGTGGCACATTTTTTTACGCATTGTGAAGAATAAATTTCTTTTAAAATAAATAGCTCATCGGCATCAGAAAATATTTGGCTTGAGACTAGAAATGGGAGGAAAAGGCAAAGCAACCGTTTTCATACAAGAGCAAGGCAAAAACATATTCGATTTTCTTTTCAATATGAACAGAATTATATTAAAATCGCGGCTTAAATTTGTGAATATTAACGAACAGAACAAATTTGTAAACTTTATCAAATTTGATATAGTATGGGGTGTAAACATCACTCTTCCGGTACTTTTATAAAAACGTTTTGTACAAGTATTTGGTTTAAGCGATTGTAAAAACAGTTGTAATATTATTCAATTCAGTTCAATCAGATAAAGTCCAGTGAGACAGTTTTATATACTTCGTTAACAAATTTGACACAGGGTACATTTTTTATTGTTATGCGTCTCACAGAATCAATTGAATACCATTAATATTTCAAATATATTTAAAAATTTCAAGTTTCTCTCGGCTTGTCAAAGAACCCACATGTATGTGCTACAGTGAGGACTAATATTCTATTCTATGTTGCCTGCTCTCATATAGTGGACTCTCCGTGATGATGCTGAAACGATGTTTGTCCCTTTATTGAGTTATATGTCAGACCTTGCCATGTCGTCTTTTAACAGAGTATTTTGCTTTTTAGTATTTATATTTTTAACAAGAAATATGAAAGAGATACGAAAAAGAATTATTACAAATTTAGCCTTTGTAAATTGAGCCTTATTTACCTAATACACACAAATCAATAATTCAAGTGTTGTACTCGTGTAAGTCGAACTTGCAAAACCCAAGTACGCACAATACGATCGTGCATTTTGTTAAGTTGTATCCGACAACAAGACCATAGAGCCGATCACACTTTGATACTGAAACGATATCTTCATTATCGTATCGCGTGCTTTGATATTTCAGACATTTCGTATTGCCCAATATAATTTGTTAAACTTGGTAAAAATTCGATTTAATACAACAAACAATTATATGCTAAATTTATTTACAAGTGAGCAGTTAAATATTTTACCAAGGAAAATATTCATGAATTATTGTATGTAACGAAAAAAAATGTATGTACATACATATATATATATATATGTCAATATCCCAATTTTTATGTAATTTAAAAAAAAATTAAATCGTCCGAAACTGATTAAATTTTAAAATAATTAAAGTATTTCAAAGTCTAATAAAAATATGTATATATTTTCATCTAATTACTGTACAGACATACTGATCTCGTTATCACGTTGGTGATGTTACACATCTATACAAAAATGTATCTACATACGAATGGCTCACAAATATTTCGCTTTACGACTAAATTCAACAATACCAGGCTTAACCGATAATTTGTCACTTGTAAATTGTGTACAGCCAAGTTAAAAAGAACGAAATAGCTTTTTTTACATAATGTATGTGTTTTGGATGATATTGCATTTGGTTATAGAATAAATATTAACAATATTTTTGTTATTGTCACCTAAGTAATACTTCTTCTGATTTATTCCTTTAACTAACTCTGTGGTCTTATATTACCAATAACACCAGTAACAGTTTTTAAAAAACCATCCGCAATAACCCGTTAAGTATATACTGGATTTTTTTCTCCATTTTCATTATGTACAATTCATTAAATCAGTGACAAAGTTATTAATGTAATTTATTTGATTTATTTTTTTTTGTTTCCGATCTAAAAACATATAACCTAGTAATTAGGTACAATCACATTTTATTTTTTACATATTTTCACATGAGCAGCTATTCTGTCAATACCTTGACAGAGTAAAATAAATTTTTGGAAATAATTAAATAAGCTCTTCCATATCCATAGCTGGGAAATTCTGAAGAAGTTTCCAAGAAATATTTCCAATGGATGCGATAGCATATACTTACTTTTCCGGTATTATTTTGTGTTAAATATATTTAAATATAAAAATCAAATTCAGCGAGGTTTACATTAAAATAATTGTACCATTGAAAGTTTTCTGAATGAGGTTACTACAACCTTAATAAAAATATATTCTTTATTCCAGGTGTCGACTAATGCGATATCAAATTGCTCTTCTGTTTCAAATCACTTCACAAACAATGAACTTTTTAATAAATTCACTGACTCCTCATTTAATTTTAGTTGTTGGAATAGTTTAAGTTAAATAAAAGTAAAATTTTAATACCAAAAATGAGGCGTAAATTATCACGATACATCAGTCCGTTTATCAGGATTGGGATTCAGGTTATAAACAGAAATAATGTGTACTAAACGAAAACTTTTTCTATGAAAAAGTACACAACATTCCTTCATAGGATTTGACCTATTAGCAATACTTCCGATTAGCACTAAAATACAAACTGCCATCCATTTATCTATTCCTCCTGATTTATCCAAATTGATTAAAATAATCTAAATGAGGTTGCATCGTTAAATGAGAAATGCACGGCAAAACATACAGGTCAAATAAAAAAATATTGAGTCTTGATTTTCCTTAATGATACTTGTTTTTACTCTGTTTGTCTTGGAACGTAGAGGATATTTAATTTCCATTCCGATCATGTTTCTCTCCTTAAATTTTTTTATTTAAAGTTTTATGTTAATCGAAGTTATCTAACTATGCAATTGGCTGGTTATAGTTTATGCAATAAAGGAAAGAAAACTCAATAAAATTATATATAGTGCATATAAACTGAATCTTACTGTATGTAAGCAAACTGGAAATAGATTAAAGCACTTTAATTTCGAAATAAATCAAATATCACTGAATTACTACATTCTTTTCAACACAAAATATAGATATCCGTTCAGTATAAATTATTTCTTAAAACAAATTGTGTAAACTAAACATTAAACGAATATTCAATATTATAGGTTGAATACAAGGAAAATTCGTATTAGGATTGCGGGGTTGCCACACATGAAATAACAAATTTTATGTAAAAATAAGTTAATTTTTTTATTTAGATATAAATTTACGCTAAAAAAATATTTAAAAATTGTTAACTGACACAATGCTGCAAAAATTGCAATAATTATGATCCAACAGAAATTTTCCATGAAAATTTACTAATTGACAAGGGTGAATTAAATTAATTAAAATATTCTTTTTCATAGACACTTTTAATCTAGAATAATTGAAAAATATTAAAATCTTCAATATTAAGAGAAATATATCAACGATTAAACTCGGAGAACGGTTACAAGAATGGAAATGGAAACAAATTAATTAATAAAAGCAGAAACTTAATCTAAATAAGACTTCTAAGCTAATCCTCACTTCAAACACCTTTTTCCCCTCTTATGGTTATTCCGTAAAATATTTTGTCGATATTGCTTTCAATTAAAATTAATTACTTAAGAAATGATTAATGGTTCAGTTTGTGTACGGAAATAAACAAGATTAATTAATGAAATTATTAAAAGTAATCTCATATATAAATCATTAAATATCAATTTTGTTGATCGAAAAATTTTAAGTAGTTAAAATGTTTATTGGGCGAAAAATTTACATGTTGGGTATATTAAAAATGTTTGAATTAGGAGGACTAGATTTTTGCTTTCTTGACACAAATTAAATATTTATGTTACGACATGTTAAATTTTCTAATATGAAAAAGAAAAAGTGTTCTAAAACTTGAAGAACGCGTGTTTTGGTGGAATGAAAATTTCTGCAGCATATTAATTAGTTTAATGGCAATCACCATTTTTGCTGAAATATAAAAAATTGCTTTAATTCATCTCAAAAATGTTGTGTACCTTAATTTGATATAAAGGTTCTTTATGTGACGAATACATTACCAAATCAAAGTCCACAGTATATTACATACATAGAAATGGCATAAAGACACAATTTCGTATACTCCTGAAAATAAAGTAATGTGGCGTGAAATATGTCATTCAAAATATGAACAAAACTCAATAAAAGCTCTATGTTAAGTGGCCATAAATCTGGCTGTAAAAAAGAGTAACATCAAAACTCAATCAAGTAGGTAACTGGCAATATACGATTGTGACCGGAAATGGTTATCGGCCGTTGTCAAATGTAGTTTTGTCATATTTTGTAAATGGCTGTCAGCGCACGGTCGTAAATAATAGATCTAACATCCGACGCGTTTAGATACTGTCAATGCTTTTCTTATTTATGAAGGCGGAATTTCGCCGCTGACATTGTCTTTACAGAGCTATACTTACATGGTATATCGGGCATAGAATTGTCTTTGTATGAGAGGGAAAGCGGTAGAATGTTATAACATTAAACGGGTAAATATTTAAGTATAATTGAGTATTATTGAGTATTTGACAGATTTATTTTCGAGGAGAGTAAAAGCTTTAATAAAATTAGAGACTTATCCCATAATAAAGAATAAGACATATATTGTTTGTTTTTTCTTAAGTAAATACTATGATTGAAATTTAATCCACCGCTGTGTCGAAAGACGCCATCGAAATGTTTCATCCAATAATAATCATTTAGGTAAGACATATTAAATTCTTTTCAAATTTATTAAGTTCTTGGTTTATGTATGATTTTTGTGCAAAACCATAATTATTAATAAAATTAGTGTTAAACTTTTTAATCTTAGTCACAAACATTCACTAAATTCAAATATCTATTAGGAAATTTTCTTTAAAATATAATTAAATAATCTATACCAGTTTAGTAAGCATTTCTCAAAAATATTTGGATATTAGCACAAAAAGATTTATATATTAGTACAGGATATCTAGTTAAATATGGAACAGAATAATGAGTTGTTTCCATTCTTTGCAAACTCTGAATTTTTAATACAATTGCTCACTGATTTCTGACATTTTTATATTTTAGGAAAAAAAGTAAAATTTGATTACAGAATTTCTAATGACTAAGAATGGTCACAAAGTATAAAATATGCAGAAAATTTATTCTGATACATGGATTGGAAATAACGCAAAAATGTAAAAAATCAAGAGTTTCCTTTGATTTAATACGTAACATTCTCTCACAAGATTTGGTCCTCGAAAGCAATATATAATGATTGGTGTAAAAATATAAGCTACCATTTTTGTGTGTTCATTTGTATATTTCCTAGTATCTGAAAATATATCCTATATATATAATATAATATAATTTACCTCCTTTTCCAATGCAGTATTCTCTAAGGGAGGACTGACGGATCTAAAATTAAATGATCGGTGCTAGCGCAGTAAAGGTTTAGTAATTAGAGTTTCGACTTAAAATTACAGCAATGCCATAAGACCATTTTATCCTCAAAGGTATTCTTAAGATGTTAACATTATTTAAAAATACTTGCACTTGCTTACATATTGAGCAATAAAAATAGCACTGAAGCTCATTTTGCGACATAAATTTTCATATAATAAACAGACATTCATAACGAAAAGGCTGTTGAAATTCTCGTCCTTATCAAAATTATCCATGCTGCATTATTTTTATGTGTTAATATCATCGGAAATTTAAATCAAAATGTTCAAGTTGAGACTGCGTTTAGAACCTTTGTGCATCAGTTTCTTGTATCCGATTAATTCAGGATGTGTTAGATTAAAAATGGGCCTCTAAATACTAAAGATTTTTTTAAAAATTTATTTTCAGGTTACATAAAAGTTACATGAAAATATTTTTGCAGTAAGTGGAAAGAGGACCAAAATTACATTTCAAGAAAAATATTAGAACTGCAAATATAAAGTTATTATTTTAGGTAGAAACAAATGACTAAAAACATTTAAATGAAAATGCATTCCCGTAACCAAGGTAAAGCATTGTTAGTATTTCATTACAATTAATTATTTTCCAAATTTAAACGTAGATGAATGCAAACATGATTATTTCTTAACCAGCTGGTATATCATTTCAATTTATTTATATCTTGTTTTAAATTTCGTCGATGAAATATTTCAAGGAATCATTTATTTCACATTATCTAATACATCAATTAAGAAATCACAAGCATAACAAAATAATATGGTGTTTATCAGTAAGTAAGAGACTGGTTTCCAAAATTTTGATTTTGGAAAGAAAAAATGGTATACATTTTTTTTTCTCAACCAAAAGTGTTACACTGACTTCTAACCCGACTCTATAGTTATTAATTAGTCATTTATAAAAAATTAAAAGCAAACAAAATGGGAATTTTAAAATAGTTCTTGTATATATCATATCAATTCTGTGGTTCTGCTTAATACTCTTTGAGATATGTCCTTGAAGTAAAATATATTTCCGCTGAATCACACCTTATAGTGCTAATACAGAATAGTTCATTGGCTTTATCATGGGTACTTAATCCAGTATTGTTGAAAAAGAAAATAATCAAAACTTTAGACTTTTCTTAAAACAGTTCAGATTGTTCGGCTATTAAGCATTTATCAACAGTCAACTTTACTCATCTACACCATATTTTGATAGAAGAACAAAGAGATGCTAGTTGCCCTGTTTCACTCTAAATGTAGAGAAAATTTCATCTCCATTTCTTTTGCATTCTCTCTAATCTTCAATCTGCCAACTTCGTGACCGTACTTGCCCTGATAGTCACTTTGGTATGTTTTTATTTTAAACAATCGCAAGTTTTAAATAGATTCTGCTCAGTCTCACAAAAATGTTAGTAGTTGAAGATGCTGCTTTAAAAATGTTGAATCGTGTGGTGTTACTAAGTATGAACCAGGGAGTCTTAATGTTTTGACTTTGTATTAGTAAGATTTTTTAAAAGTGTTATATTGATTGCACCGAGCGAATATGGTCATTAGCTGGCTAAAATGACTGCAAAAAAATTAATAAACAAGAACGGATTATTTTAATGATTGCATATTTTAACAAAAAAATAGTAACATTCTAAGCAAACTTAAACTTTAGAGACAGAATAAAGAAATATCGGTTCTGTCATATATTGAAACTACTATAGTTCTCTCCAGAAAATATTGAAATTCTTTTAAGTTATATGGTTTAGTAAATATAATTATTGATAATTAAATGAAACTACGTGATGTAGTATTATTTCTACTTTTTTTTAAGTTCTTTACCACGACCTAAGTTTCGTTGTATTACAACATATTCAGGTGGGCTATTAGTAAATATAATTATGTTAACTAAAACAGTGAATAAGTATTAACCCTTATTGGTTAAATGTCGCAATACAGGAAACAATACTGGGAATTCCTCATCTAACTATATGTCGCCATACATACGATAAACAAATATTTATGTAATGATAACTTTGTTTTTATTTTATGTTAAAATAGTATCAATCAATATAACAATCAATTTTAAAGATTTTTTAAAAAAATCTTTAAAATTGATTTTTATCACAACTAAACGGTAATTTTTTTCAAAATTTTAATATAACTAAGCTATACGTTGACTTAATGTTTTAGATTAAACGCTCGACGCGTTTTTTTAATAAAATTAAGTGTGGAGATGTTATTAAAAAATAATTGTGGTGAAATTGCTACTTTTCCTATAATGTTAATATAAAGTTTTGGACTTCGAAAATAAACGATAAATAATTTTTTTTTCAAAATTATGATGTTACTTGACTTAGTTTTTTAGAGAAATCGCTCGATGCATGTTTAAAAAACTTTAATAAAATTAAGTGTGGGGAAATTACTTGTAACGTTGATTGTACAATGTTTTTCAATATTTTAAATAATTTTTTTTCAAAATAAGTATACAACTTCATGTTACAATGCTCTAGTTTTTTAGACAAATCGGTTGAGAGGTTTTCAAGTAAAATTAAATTTGTGGTGAAATCATTATTTTTTGTATAATGGTAATTGTACAATTTCTGAGAGCTATTTTTACTGAAACTTAAAGGAAATTAATTCTTAAATTTTACAGTAAGTTAGATACTTATAGGTTGAATAATATATCATAAATTCAGCGAATTTCTACGACAACGTGCTTTACACGCCAACTGATTTTTCTGAATTTATTTTATAGTTATTTGCCTTTTTTCATCCTTTTTTGATTTTATTTTTCACATTTTTAATAGCTTCTCCAAGCACTGTATTTATAATTTAATTATTTGTTGGATGCAAAGTATACTGATTTTCTCCTTTACCTACCCCAGATAACGACGAGACCCATAAAAATCATTCCAACCTAAAATTTAATTCAACCATTCTAAAAGTTTATTCTTGGGATATATTTACAACATAACCAAATTATATTTCCACCGGTGACGGCAACCGCTTGAAAACAACATTTGTCAGAATAATTATTGCGACCAATGTCGCCTTCAAGTTCAATTTAATAGCATAGTCGGAATACTTTCCCTAAAGAAACTGACCCTAAATTTAGAACGATGATTACACGTTTCGTTTTTTTTATTTGATTTTGTCCCTAAAATGACTGTGCAAACTTCAAGTTACTCTATTGCATAGACCAAAGAAACTTCCTATTAAATATGGGCGTTTTTGTCAACCTCAGTAGTTGTTTTGTTTAATGTTGGATGTGCTGTAGTGTATCACCATTCGCTGGATGTCACCCATTCACTGGAGAAAGAATTTTTAAAATCGGTTGAGTAGTTTTTGAAAATACACGGAATTGAAAAATTCACTAAAATTGTTCTATCTTTTCTTCTTGATAAATTAATTAGTTTTTTCTATATTACAATATAAGTATTAGTACAGATTAAAGAGATAGTAAAACGTATAATAATTTTTCGAAATGATATCCCTAGAATACGGCAGAAAATTTCGTCATTCATAAAATTGCGGTATTATCTGGTACATATTTGTGGAAAAAAATATTTGTCATCAAATGCATTATTTTTAGTACAGACCTTTCTTTAGCTTTTAATTTCAAAAATAATGTCATTCAATCTTACTCTATGATTTGTTTCATTTTGAACAGTATACAATTACCGATATTGATGTTATAGCAAATCTAAATTTGATCTGCCATATATAATTGGGACACAGATCTGCCGAATTCGGCGGAGGCATGCTAAGCTCTGTACTGGCCTGCGAGTCTGGACAGCTGAGGTGAGACATCCAAAGTTTCAAAACTTCTAGAAGACCAACACCCCCCCCCCCCATAAAATTTGCTGCCGCGACGACATCTGAATGATGTAACCTCGTCCGTTCCTAGAGCTTTTTGTATTTAGGTACTATCACTTATTTATTCGACGCAACAACGTCTTATGACGCAGAGGTACTGTTATTTATTTTGGCTAATTGAATGTTTATTTTGGAATGCATCAATTTATCTTTTTGTTGCATTGTGTGATAATTCAATAGAATTTCGAAAAAAGAATCAGTGACTGATTCAAAAAAAAATTGTGCGAGGTCGTTTTGGAGATTTCCTTTCATCACATCGAATTTTTTTCAGGTGAATGGTTACTTAGAGCCCTAAATAAATAGTAATCAGAGGGCGCAATGGTATCCACCACAAAGAGTAGAACCAGCCCAGCTTCTCTAATTTATCATGAGTATGTTTTGCAAAATGTGGTCTAGCTTATGATGTAGAGTGTAAACTCAATCTGTTGACTACTCAATTTTTTAGCTAATCGGTTGTCAGTCGAGGAGGCCTCAATTAGACGTCGTAATCATTGAACATCCAATTTAACAGGACGTGCAGTACGGGGTTCACCCACAATATTATAGCACACATTTCTGAACTTTCTGAACCCAATCTTTGCCGTCGAAGTTGTGACAGTCTTTACATCATAACCGAGACGAAATTTGTAAAATAATAAAATCCGTTTTCGATGTCTTTGATCTTTTATGTAATTCATTTAAAGCTTCGGCACTGACTGTCATAAACTGACTACATTTTGACCTATTTATACCCAACAGTAAAATCTTCTAGAATTTCCAAGAATCTTTCAAGAAAAGTCTTGTAGTTGTGGATAAAAACTTACTAGCCAACTTAATTTTTATTACTTAATTTGTTACAAAGGGATTATTTATTAATGTTTACTTAGTCTAATATTAATTAAAATGTTTATAATTTTGCTGTTAAAATTTTATTATATTATATTGACTAGCTATTTGTAAAAATATCGAGGAACGTTAAGGTCAAAACAAGAACTTTTCCTTGTCTGACCCTAAACGCTGTTTGTGGTCATCAAAAAACATAGTTTTAAGGAAACCTGAAACAATTTTTATTGAAAACTTAACTTAAACTAAACTTAAACTCGATTAAATCGTCCTTAGTATACACATCAAACAATGGCTCGAGTTTGTTACGTTTACCCAAAAACAAAATCTAAATTTTCATCCGAATTGTTCGATATTATGAAATTGTTATCTAAATTAAAAGCACAAAATTATGAGCGTATTAAATTTGACCAAATTTAATATTTTCTACCTAATTACCTCCTTTTTATTGAAGTATTCTATCGTTTTTATTTTCAAAACCTCTTTTTTGATAGTGTCAGTTATTTGAGGCAAATCAACTTCCTCGATTTTAGATTCATCATCATTGTTAGCTAATTTATATAAACAGTTACACACTTAACCTTCTTCGGGATAATTCTATTGATTTGAGAAAACTGGAACAAAATTCATTCAATAGTTACTCATATTAATCTGCAAAGACGTACACACGGACAGATGCGAAGGCGAATAATTGCTTAAAAAAGTTAGCTTCAATCCGCTATATATTTCTTAATCAATATCTGTTTTTAGATTTACGTTACTACTTTTGAAATTACCTGATTTTCCGAGTTCTTATTTTCCGACTTATTCTCATATTATTATTTATTTTAATACTTATTCTAATATTACATTATATTGTAATATCTTGCCGAATACAAAACCTGGACACGAATATGTGGATTTTTCTGGAGGTACGCTAAGCTCTGATCTCCGTCTTTGCTCAGATATAGGTTATTTTTGCTGCGGAATTTTTAAAAAGTAATAATATTTTTGTATAAAAATTACACTGAAATAACATAAAATCATTTTATATCTTAATGCGTTCGATCTTAGTGCCTGGTTGCTAATAATTAGATTTAAAAATGACTAGGGCCCATTGCACAAAAAACTTTAAAAATTTAATTTATATCTTAGCCACAATTTCAATGAAAATTTTATTTAATTTTGATTTAAAAATTTGATAGACATTTTTACACAAAAACACACGGAGGGTCTAACGTTCTTTAAAAACTATTTCAAAGAGATAAGGGGTAAATTATATGTCAACGTGCATTCCATTATTTGTAATGTTGAAAATTTTCTTTCAGTCTACTGGTTCTCTGTGATTCTCGAACACACAGACAGAAATAGATTTATTTTTTATTCGTATTATAGCTCTCCGAATTTAATCATCAAGGTTTTTTCTATGAACTAAAATTTTGGAATTGTTTCGATTATTTTAGTTTTAAATCAACTAAAAGAAGAGAATATTTCAATGAACTTTAACCTTTTTCTTTTTTTTCTATTTTTTAATATTACAGGAATAGTACTTCATTTTATTTAAAAAGAATGCAATAAAAACGCAAATTTTTTTACAAACTGTTATATAGATATTATAAGAAGAATTTGAAGGACAAGACAAAATTATTTTCGAAAAAAAAAATTATGAAACATTTTGTATCTTACTGTCTTACTACACATTTCCATTGTACACGATTGAGGCCGTCGTAAAATTGAGATTTTATAAATTTTCCTTTTCTATAAATATAATGAATTAACCAATTTATTTTGGATAACCATGGATACCGTATATATTGGAGACTAAATCTTTTTATTCTTTGAATTAACCATGGATACCGTATATATTGGAGACTAAATCTTTTTATTCTTTGTTTGAAGAATTACTGAATAATGGCATAGAAGTGTCTGTTTAGGTTCATTTTTATTTGTTTTTCTAAAAAATGCTGGGGACCCGCGAGGAACAATGTCAAGTAGTACATGAATTGTTTGAAAACGTTCGATACGATACAGGTTAATTCACATAATACAATGATACTAGAACTGCGGAAGGCGATCAAGGGACTAATTATCTATCTGTAATTCATAAATGGGGATTGGAAACCGGAAAACTCATTTATCAAATTTCCATTCGCCAATGATAACGAGGTTAAATGCTACGGATTGGGTTCCTGATACCTTTCGTCTATTTAATTGGCTTTTCTTATAATTTATGCGTTTTATTTAACCTGGCAAATGTCGTTTGCATCAAATGTTTATTCTTAATAGGGGCTATTTCGTTATTCATTGATATTATTGACCTTTAAATTTAAAAAAAATTTTTTCTTTAATATTTAAAAATTACATTTTTTTAACAAGTGTAAGTAGCAACTTGTGTATTTTCTAATTTCCAACCTTTTCTTCTAAAGTGTTATATCGATAAAAAGAAACAAATTAAGAATAACTACTGAACCCAAAATCTTAACTAACCAATTTTAAAATGAGGACAATCAAGGCAATATATGATTTTCTTAAGTGTAGTAATAATATTTTCCGGTAAATATTAGTAAGTTTGCAAAATTATCAGAATTTGTATCCTAAGTCATATATATTAATGGCTTTACATACACGTAGATGGGATATGGCAATCCTAGATTGAGTAAATATGTCAAATGAATAATAGAGTCGGTTTTTGGCGATTTTTTTTCTCCGCATAAACTTTAATATGCTAAATAAATATCCTGAAAAACATTTCACTAGTTTGTAAATAAATTATTAAACGTTTAGTTGAAGACGCTTTAATTCACACTTTTTATATACTTCTGGCAATACAGTAATGTAGCACGAAGCACGTAACTGAAAACAATGACAGAACTCAATAAAAACTCTGTGTGACGTGACGATAAGCCTTGATGTGAGAAAATTGTTTAATCGTAAAACTCGTTCAAATAAGTAATGATTGTATTCGAGTGTGAACCGAGGGCACCGGAAACCTTTATCGGTCGTTGTCAAGTTTAGTTTCGGCCTGTTTTGTGATTGGTTGTCACCGCACGATCGTAAATAATGAGCCCAACATTTGTTCGCTTTCGATACTGTCAATATTTTTTATATTTATGGTAGGGATGTATTGCCTTCGGTATTGTCTTTCCGGAGTTACTCTTACGTAAAGTACTGAATGTCTGTACAGGAAGTCATCGCCAAAAAAGGCAATTATTTAATTAATAATGGAGAAAATCGTGTTAACATTTCTAATTAATTAGAATGTAAAAGAGATTTTCAATGTGAGGTTAGAGAGCTCCATGACAATATAAAAGTAAGTGTCTTATAAACTTTATAGTTGATAAGAGACAAGTTTAATTTTTATTACTCGCTGACATATAACTTCACGATTAAAATTAATATCCACCATTTGCTTCCATATGTCCCCGTACGAATAAATTGCTTGATTAGAACTGCGTAATCCGTACGACTTTATTTAAATTAAAAAGAAGTCACTCTGTCTTAAGTATGCATACTTAACATCTTTCTATGCTTTTTGATACGGGTTAACATTATTTGAAATCTTGATTTCGAAGCATTTTGGGATTAAATTGACCAAATAAGAGCATTAATCGCGTTAAAAAAATTGAGTTGAAAATAAGGGACATCAAACTAATAATAATGTTAACTTTTCTATAAGTCAGTAATGTTAACTTTTCTATAATTCCCGTCAGTATTACATGTTTTCATTTGCAGCAGAGATTTCCTGTTATTGACTTCAAAACTCTTATTATGCATTCGCTGCTGACATTTATCATGGATTATAAATATTTTTCCATCGGTATACCTACATTGGGAAAAAACAGGGAAAAAATACAGCATTCCTTAAATTAGACTTAATTGAAAATGTAAGACAGTATTGCATACTAATTATTATATGATCGTTGGGACGTCCTCAAGGGTAATAAAAACGTATTGCTTATAGTTGCTATAATTGCTTTCGCGTAAAAATGGCGTTGATGGTTTTGATAGTTTTTTTTCTGCTTTCAGATCAAGCGAATTCTAGATTTGCGAAGCGTATTTTGGAATCAAAAGTCATGATGATATAAATTGCTACTCTATCGAACATATCAAAAAACTCAGAAAAATTGTCATGCTTTTGATATTGTTAAATAATATCAGTCCGTAATAAACAAATTCCAACTTCTTAAGCCACGCCTCAGAGTTCATAATCACTTGTACAGATATGGTATTCACTTTGATGACATTATTTTATTAAAAAATTTGACAATTAACGGACAATCAAGAAAAATTGACACAATTAAAATTGACTAACAATTTTCTTAAACTTTAAAGTCCCGTTTTAAATTTCGTATCAATGGTTTTACTAACATAAATATATAAATGTATGCTACAAAATACAGGATTGACATTCTCAAAGAGATAACATTGTTATCATAACGAAGGAAACAGCGCATACAGACAATTACGCTCAATCAAGTGCAAAAAATGCGATTAACACAAAGTTGAAGATTGTATTGCGCGAATTAGGCGAATCGGTGCGTCTTTGCGGACATACGCTAAGCCCCGCGGTGGTCTGCGTGTCTCAAGAACTGAGCTGGAGGATGTCGAAAGTATCAATTTTTTTGGCGGATCGCTCTGGAATAAAATTTATTACCACGATAGAATTTAAACATGCAGCCACCTATGTTTGACGACCCTATATTCTTATTTATTTAGCATGAAAGACCGAATATTATAGTAAGTTTTTTTCTGGAATACGACAGTGTGGAAGAGATTTTGTAAAGGTTTTTATAATGATTAATGAAGTGAAAAAAAATTCAAATTGAAACAAGGAATGTTCCATCCGAATTCGGCTTTTGCATTAAATATCGTGTTTAAGCATAAAATAAAATATGTTTGGAATGAAAACAGTAAGGCTATGTTTAAAATATACTATTTCATTTGCGATGTACATCTTAAGAAGCCACTTAATTATCAATCGAAGTTCTAACGCGCAGACATAGTTGAGAAAAATATTTATTTAGTATCACATCCCTAATTCCATAATCATTGATTGACTGATTCTACTCTGTCATAGCTCTTATGATTAACAATTTTCATGTATTCAAATCTGATCTTTTCACAGGTATAAATCTACATAAACGTTTTGATTTAGTATATGAACAGTGTTGAAAATTTCTTATAAAGCTTAAAAGTTCAAAACTCAAGAGAATATAATCAAAAGACAAGGGATACGGACCGTTAAATTTTGCCAAGAGCCAAAATATAATTTTTCATGTTGCAAGGGAAAATATTATTGTAACCAGAATATAATTACTTTTCCGAATAACAAAAAGTTGTGTGTTGCAGTTTATCTCGTCGACCCTACCATAAGTCTTATGGGTTGTAAGGTCTTATTAACTATGCAAAAATACAACCAATGGATGGACTTTTAATTTGATGGTGGATTTAATTCTTGACTCAAACATTGATCAATAAAGGTAATCGAAAGGTCAAACAAATTAGTCCCACATCCAATGTTATTACAGAAGAAAGAGAAACAAAAGGGCAAATCTTTGGTTGCTTACACAACCTACGAGCACTTTTCCAAGGTTGTCAAGCTCTACAACACACCATCAAATTGACATATGCCTATAATAATCAATTTGGCGTACGGCAGGCTCATACCTCAAACATACATTTCATATATTTAAATTTACATTTCAACTACAGATTAAAAATTAGAGGTTATATTGATTTAAATTAGAGTTTAAAAATTAGAGGTCTACCGATTAAAAATTAGAAGTGATAATTGACACCCCTAACCAATTAAGGTAGTAAAAAGTCTGCATTTAATATCAAACAAAAAACCTGAACAATTGCACGATTCCACTGACAGTTGTTTTGATGTTTCAGAAGAGATAGGAATGAGGTATTAAATATAAATAATAGGAAAGAGTTTTATTTCGGAGGTCTTCCGTGGGCATTGGCGGTTGACATTCGAATATCACACGGGATCTCAATCAGGACCAGTAGACTCGCCTAATCTGCGTAATACGATTAACGTTATACTTATAACATTTGTTTAAATTCAGGTGGATGTCGTTATTTACATGGATCATGCACTTACTAAGGCATTGCCTTGGCTTTGAAGATATATATATATATATATATATATATATATATATATATATATATAATGTCGTTTATTAGATACAGGCCTGGTTAGGTGAGAATATCGTTAGGACTAGTATGTGTTTATATTATGGATGTAAAATAAATAAATCATTCTAGAATTATTGAAAAAATTAAAATAAAATTGAATTGATACAGTAAAATATATATCATTAAATTTACATACGCAAAGTGAAGCTTATACGTAAAGGATTATAATTAATATGTTCTATTCAGGCGTAGAAAACTAATAGAAACGGTTAGAAATTTTATAAAATGTTACGGGTCTTTTTAGTTTGAAAATAATTTCTGCAGAAAATCTGTCTATATATATATATATATATACATATATATATATATATATATATATATATATATATATATATATACATATATATATATATATATATATATATATATATAATAAAATCATAAAACTATGAGTCTGTATATATATAAATAAATATAAAAAACTTAAAATTTTAAGTAAAACTAAGTGCTACCTGCTAAAGACACGCTACTAAGTACAAAACAAGAGTTTTTATAATTTTAGTGTGTTTGCCAGTTTGTCTGTTGTCTGTGCCCACCTTCGTTGTACATGCTAATTTCAGCAACGGTTGAACCGATGTGGATGCGGTATTCAATAATGTATTTGGATTAGCTAGGGCACCGATGTTTGTTTTCAATTCAATCGGTTCACAAATAATAAAGACACATGAATCTTTAATTTATGTTTGTTTTGCATGCCAATATCAGGATCACCTGAAACTATTTGGCTAACGTCATCTGTTAGCGTTTCTAGTAAATGTTATGCTTATAGAATTATGAGAGGGAGATAAAGCAAAAATATAAAATAATTCCTAATAAATTTTACTCAGAATTATATGCGAACGAAGTTGGGGACACAGCCAGTAGTTAAATAAAGGCCGCTTGAAGTAACTCTTGACACCATTCTAGTGAACTAAGAAAACCTAATTAGCATACACGTCCTCAGAAATTTATCTTTTAATAATATTGGAGGTAAAATTGAGGTAAATATCTTTTCTATATTTTAGAGTAAATTCGTAAAGTAATGTTTATCAACAAGTAATATTTTGCACACAATGTAAGTCAGCAGGAAGTACATTGATGGGCATTGTCAATTTCCTCTCGATTTTTTGATAACTTTCCTTCTAGAGGTAGATGATTTAAAGGAAGTTGTTTTCATTCAATCTAAGAGGTATGGACAATTAAAAATAAATATTACTAGTTATATATATCTAATACTGGAGTGACAGTTTAAAATTAAAAATTGTTCACACTTAAATGAAACTACGTGATGTAGTATTATCTCTACTTTCTTTAATTTCTTTACCACGACCTAGGTTTCGTTGTATTACAACATCTTCAGGTGGGATATTAGCAAAGATAGTATCGGACCTGAAGGTGTTGTAATACAACGAAACCTAGGTCGTGGTAAAGAAATTAAAGAAAGTAGAGATAATACTACATCACGTAGTTTCATTTAAGTGTGAATAATGAATTTCTACAAAATTAACGCCAAATATATGCAATATTTAAAAATTGTTATTCATTTAAAACATTTAAAAATAGTTTCACGAAAGGGAAAAAGTAGTAACAGTTTCATTTATTTAAACGTTAGTAAAAAAATAGGAAAAGTGAAGAAAAATTAATAAAGAAAAAATATGTTTTTTATAAAATGGATTCACGTCAAATGAGAAAGAAATTGTAATTAGTACAGACTAAAAATAATAACTGACATTGATGAAAATTACAATTTATATAGAAGAAAATAATTTGCTTGTTTTGAAATATTTCATTATTCTAGTAATGTAATTGAAGAACATTTTTCAAATTTATTTTATCAACTCCTTACTTAAAGATGTGACCTTTTGCTTAGTTTATAGTTAATGTTAACTTGAGCTCGATACATTTATTATATGATTACAGATGTCGTAAAATATACTTCAATTGAACATTGCTTGTGAAGTTGTATTGCAGTGGCTTGCCTTTTCCTTACTTTTGTTATTTTAAATCATTTCAAGAATTGTTTCATCTATAGAGAAAATACTAGTAATGAGCAAACTGTAACATAATATTTTCATTTAAAAAATTGTTTTGAAGTTTTTGACAGTGTTCGTTTTAGTACTAATCTTTAACTTTCCTTCGAGAGTGAGATTGTTCTAATTTTTATAATACATCGGGAAAGTTACATTATGAAGAATTTTTTTTTATATTAAGTATTACATTCAATATAATTATTGGCATAAAAAACTTTTTTGGCAGAACTAATTTTCCCTTTTTATTTTCGCATATTTTTGATCACGCACAGCAATTTTCACTATTTTTAAATTACTACGGAATATAATTGCCTGTTTTTGAAATATGATTACTATTTAAGAGGTGATTATACTTATATCATGATGCATATTTCTGCATAAATTGCTTCATACGTCAAAAAGTACTGAATGCTACAATTTTTTGAAAGGTCACGTTATTACATCTATCCATAATATAGCGCAATAGTAATTCTGTGACTTAAGTCTTCTTTATTTTGATAATATAAACAGACTAAAATTTTAAAGTAATTGTTACATCGTCAAAACGACTTAAAATATCGAATGTTTTGAAGTACTTGGTAGCTTGTTTTTATTTGTCAATGTGCAATTTCATCACTCAAAATATGTATTTTTAACTTTAGTAGGTTTTCTAATTTCTAGCACAACTTACGACAATTTATTGATACGATTAATGAATGAAGGAGTCCAATAAAAACGTAACCATCAGTTTATTAAACCACAAAAGACTAATGAATTAAATTCACACAAAAATATTCTGACAAGATTTATGTATTATTAAACAAATTATTCACTTCATTTCTCATTATTTGCTTTTATTGTTAATGGATATTACATATTTCACTTTTTAAATTATAATCCACGCTTGCCCTAAACCGCCATGTAATTCTTTCATTGCATCATGTTTAAAATACACGAATTTGCCCAACAATAAAGAGTTTGGCAAAATATATAACACGAGACGTCAAAGCGCGAATGAGACCGTGCTTAACTTGTAAGACACGAGTGTTTGCGAGAGGCGATAACAATAAAAAAAGTTTACGCTTTTCCAGTTAACATTCAGGAGAAATTATAAAGTTCCTCAGAACAATTGGTTTTCACCGATTTGTCTAGGAGGCGTGAAGAAAATATTAAAAAGAAAGTTATATTCGTTTAATTCAGGTCAGATTAAAATTATAAAGAGGAGAAAAGGCTTACAATTGATAACGACTTTTTTTTAAATTTACTATCAAAATACCTCTTTAAAAAATTACTTGTTAGAATAACTAGTTTTTATGAAATACTAACGTATCTATTTTTGACGAAAACCAAATTTCATAACACATTATTTGGGGAATTGCATGTGAATTCCAATAAATTATTTTTTTGCTTTAAAACACAATTAATATTTTAGTAATTGTAAACAGAAAAATATTTTATTTTTCAACGAAAAAATTGCAAATACTGATGAATAAATACACATTTGAGATAATATAATTACATGAACTATTCCATATGAAAATGTACTTCAGTAAATACGGCAAAGTAACTTCATATATTTGTCTCAAAAATACGCATATGATAAATATCCTTATTGACATCCAGTTCAAAGGAATTTAATTTCTGGTTACGTAGTCTAATAATCCATAAAAAATTAAATGAAAATTTAGATATTTTTATAAAGTTAATATGGTATCTTTTTTTGTACGACATCCATTACAATTTGTATCACTCTCCTGAATGAAAAATATCTAGTGGCATAGTTTAAAATCAAGTCGTCATTTAAACTGCCATATACAAGACTTTTCCTCTTATATTTATTTAGTTGCTAGTTATCAAGAACGAATAGCGTTTTATGTGCTATTTATTTATTTTTATTATCTACGAAAATCGAACAAGAAAATATAAGATATTGATTATTATTATATATATTTTTTCTACCCTTTTACGCTGTATATCGGAGTCTTGGAATGTGGAGAATTGTTCATCTCCGTATCCGTTGCGTCTTTTGGTGAACTCAACCTAATAAAAACTATAATAAACTTCGATACATCAGACCATGTAAACTAAAATATTAAATTAATATTAACATTTATTGGTCGAATGTTGCCATGTGAAAATTACTCCTGGTAGGATTTCTACGCGCCGCCACACATACAATAAACAAATATTTACATAAAAATAATTTTTTTCTTATTTAAACGTAATATTGAATAAAAACTGTAATAAACTTCAACCCATTAGATATTTTCTCAGATAGCTCAACGACTGATAGAAATTAACTCTTAGTGATAAATTTCTTTTCCTACTTTATTTAAAAGTAAAACAATTGAAACGAGTTAAAATTTTTGATTCGTAGAAAAATATATCGACTATTAAATTCGATGAACAATAACGAATTTGGATAAAGAAAGTGAAGTTTAAAAACCGAATTTCGCCTCTTATTAAAAATTTCGCACTAAATCCAACTTTAAACACCTTTTGTTCTTCTTTACATTATTTAGAATTAATTTATCGATATTCTTTAATAATCATAATTTGATTAAAAATCACTTTTTCTTCCAGTTTGGATTTGAAAGGGAATAAATATAGAAGAACGGTAATGGAAGTTATTAAAAATTGTTGCCGAGTATTTAAAATTCGGATGAATATAAAATTATTTCGTATTTTGTAGGAGATATTCTCACCGGTTAAGTTGAAAATAAAAAAATATTGTCTTTTGGCTTTATCTTAATTACCAAGTACTTGTGTTCACTTAGTCAATTTATGCTGTTACAAAATTGTGACAAAGGTGTAGTTATATATTGCAGTTAGTTCGATAGAAATTAGTAAAATATATTATTTATGCTTTTGTGAACCCGAAATGCGTTTCTTGACATTGTCCTGAATTCTTTCAAGTTTATGTCTGTCAATCTGTATGTATATTGGTGGATCATATTAATACTGCTTAATTGATTTAAATAAAACTTCTAAGAAAATAATTTAAAATTTTTTTTTAACATTTAAGATTTCCACTTTTAAACATTTTTGCAGAAGGTTTAGTCTACCTCTCTGCTATTTAAATATCTGAAAAAATGACTTCTGGATTAATTTAAATTAAATGTTCGCTTATAATTATAATTAATTTAGTATCAATAAAATTTCTTACTAAGTCACGTCAATATATCAAAAAAAATTTAATTAAAATTTTATAACTTTGATTCATTTATTCTATCCTACATGGCCGCAGAGTAAAAATTATATGCTGATAGTATTACCCCTAACATAATATCTCCAAAGAAAGCATAAAGGTGAACGCTAAGAAGGCATTTCTTATCATATATCCAAGAGTTTTGGTACACGTTTTTTTGATAATTATCAGTAAATAATAACGAAACACATTAAACATTTCCTTTTTAGACCTTAATGTAGCTTATTTTCTTTTATATGGCCAGTTTTATGTGACTCTGTAACATGTAGCAGCCAAATATGATTAATTTATTCTTGCAAGTGAGGAAAGATGCCAGACGTAGTATATAAAGAAATATTTCAAACACTGTCTATTTCTACAGTATATTACACCTATAAGTAAAAATATATATAATAAAAACCCGGGCCGGACCTTTAATATTTATTTTTAACATGATGTAATTAATAGGATTTTTTTTCAAATAAATGTTGCATAATATGAATTGGATTCAAATTTCTGGCCCCAAGTCAAATGGAAAATACTTGGCTTGGGATCAGAAATCGAAAAACATTATTTGCAACCTTTTTCAGTTAAAGTAATGTTAACAATTTATGATTTGTTTGGGATCATTTCAAAATTACATTAAAGTTCACTGAATTGTATATTTTCTTCAAAATTATAGCATTTCACATGCCAGAGAGTGTAGTTCACATACGGCAGTGCTATAATAATGTTCGATAGAACTTATGGGGTTAATTTGCGTATCAATCAACCGTTAAAAGCTTGGAACGATTTATAATACGCAGAGTTAGTGATTATCTTCTTTTTATCTTACACATATTGATACATGTTTACGAGCTTCAATTATTCTAAGCGATGGTAAAAATTGTAGCACAGATTTTAATAAATGTACACACAGTGCCTATGGAAATAAATTAATATTTATGACGTTAATTCATGTTCTCACATATCGATCATGTGGCTCGTGTCAAAAATGACTTAATATGTACTAGAGACAGGCGAATACGAATATTCGGCCGCACATGTAATTTAAGATGTACCGAAACGAATATTCGGCCGCACATTTAATTTAAGATCTACCGAAACAAATATTCGGCCGACTTATTCGATTATTTTTTTAGCGCTTCGCCTAAACAATCAGTTTAAAAAATATCCGCGAGATACTCGTCAAAGTATGGCGTTTGTCGACCCCTTATATTAAAAAATGAAAAGGTAGAACAGTTTCCATACACCGCCATGCAAAAAATGATCGGTACTTTTCACGGAACCCATGCGACAGAAGCTTTAGACGGCCCTCGTAGGGTATAACCCTTGTAGAATACGCTATGTAAGTTGCATTGTGATCAATAGATGATATTATAGTTGAACACATTTTACTTATATTCATAAAATAATTTAAAAAACTTAAAAAAAAACGAACAATTTTTTTTCATAATTTTTTATTAACTAGTAAATAATGTTATAATTAAAAAAAACAAATGTACATATGAGGTTTTACAATTTTGTTATTTGCCTAAATCTTAATCCTTTTCAAAATATATCTTCAAGGTTTTCAACAGGGTTCCGACGGATTATTTCTTAAATCTTGCAGCACTGGGTCATAATTGAATTATATGTGACACGTACAGATGAAAATAAAAAAAAATATTTAAACTATTTACCTTTCTTAAAACATGTATGTGGACATCATTGGCCATCCTCTGTTATCGATTTTGCTAAAATTTCAAATCAACGACTTCATTTAAATAAATCTTTATAGCTTTAAACACAAATATAAGTGACATATATCCACGTAGCAGAGAGCGTTTTTACTTTAAAAAGAAAGAAAAAAATTAAATTGTTCGTCAGTAAATTTATTCAGTCAAGGCAAGGGCCATAAATTAATTACATGGAATTAATTTCGACAATAGTTAAGGGTTGTTCAATATCCGAACATGGAGGAATTTTCAAGAAGGTTTTTCAAAATCCAAATTTTATTGAAAATTTTCCGGCATCATTTTTGATAAATACATTTAACAAAATTAAGGACATTCAGTGGGATTTATATTAATATATACGATACTAAGTCTCCTCATTAAAGTTAACATATCATGCATCGAAGAGCGAAATTTAGTCACTGACTCCTGACAAAGTTTTAATTATTTAAGTATGAAGCCAAATTGACTGGTCAAATTTTTAATACAAAGAAAAAAATAAAAGTTATGACGATGCAGCATGTGTTATTATCAGAATTGGACATCAGTTAAAAAAGGATCATTTTCTTTGGTTTAGCACGTAGCATTTTTGTATACGATTTGGTCTTCGTCAGTTATATATTCGATTTGTACAAAAATACCAGTTGTCATTTTTAATTCTGTCTATTTAACACGGTTATCGCAAAAATTATTCAACCAACGTAAATGAAGCTTTCATTGCAATATATCTTAGGATTTCGATTAATATTTAATTAACCTGTTATTCCTACAAAATATTCTCTAATAGATCTAAAATTCAACTATTGTGAAAATTGTCAAGACTAGAGTTACTGAAATGATTACAGAAAATTCCACCTAAGGCATGAGTTCGCTTTATGCAACCATTTTACGGGAGAAACTTGTAATTCCTTTGTACATTGAGAATTAAAATTAGGCTTGAAACTTGGTTGGGATTTTTGTTTAAGCTTCATAATAATGAGACAGTTCAAATTCTATTCAATACCAAGGCTATCCGCGCAATGACTCAAATGAGCTATTGCGCTCAAAACAAAATTGTTATGGTAACAATCTTTGTACATCCATCGTATTCGATTACATCGGGAGAGGTTAAAATTATAAATATGTAAACAAATAAAAATATTTTTTTTAAATTTAATATTAGAGTAAACAATACGTCAAAAATACCTGATCGTGCGTTATCACCAAGTATGAACCAGGAAGTTTCAAAGTTTTCGCCGTATATTCATGAATATTTATAAAAAATTGTGTATCAGACACAATTAATGAAAAAAAAATAAACGAATTGGAAAAGCTTAAATTATATAAACTGCTTGCATGTGAAATATTACTGGTCGAGCAATTCGTAAAGTTTATGAGAATTCTTAGTTTTTTAGTTTGAATTGTTTGTTAGTTTGAATTGTTCGTTAGAACAATTTATGTAAACTAAAACATTAATTCAACATTAATCCTTTTTATTCGAATGTAGGGTTTACCCATATAGGCTTTTAACTAAAATCATATAAGCTCCTTTTACATTAGTATTTTCAATTATATGTCGTCACAAATGTGCTAAGCGAGTATTTATGTTAGTATAATTTTTTTATTAAAATTTATAATTATACTAAGAAATGGTAAAAAAAAATTATTAAACGAACAAAAACTGTTAAAATTTTGTAATAAACCTTGATGGAGCAGAAAGTTTCTGTAAAAATATACCGATCCATAGAAGTTTAATTTTTACCCCTTTTTCTGGTCGACATAAAACAAACATAATTGAAATATTTCTAAATTTTTAATTCATAGAAAAAGATATCGACGATAAATTCGGAGAACAAAGAAATGAAGAGGGATGAAGAAAAAATTAATTGAAAACCGAATCGTAACTCTTATTACAAATTTCACGCCAAATTTAACTTTAAATGCATTTTCACCATGTAATGGCATAATTAGCATAATAATTGTAAGGACATTGACAATTAAAAATTTGTATATATTTAAAAAGTATTTAAAATTAAGGAGATATTTTCACGAGTTAACTTGAAAATTTAAAAGTTTAAATTTGACTACGTCGAAAAGTTTCTTTGTTTCGCAAAGAATACTTCCTAGCCTGAAAATATTCATATATTATACTAATTTAAATATATCTGTCAGTGTTGTTTTCTTCTTCTTATCTTTGTCGTGTTACCACTTTTATATATTTCTTAAGAGATATATAATCTGTGTGATTGTAATTGTTTATCTACTAATCCTAGTAGGGAAATTTATAGAAATACTTACTGTGTGACCTATAGGGAAATTTATAGATATATTTACTGTGATACCTAGTATGGATAAAGAACAGATGCAGTTTTAAAATTCTGTTTTTAAAAAAATGTCCTCAGGGGTATTAAAATCCATTTCTTAGTACTTAGACACTAAGACCATATACGAGATTTAAGTCGATTTATACAATTTAATATTCAAGCTAAGACGAAATATATTTTTATCTCATTAAATGTACTTTTGAGATGCTGGAAACTAAGATGTCAATTATTTTTATTCCTTTATAAGGCAAGACGTTGAAAAAAATACTGCTGCTTGAAATCTGCGTCGCCAAAATGAAAAATATTACTTATACATAAGTAAAACGTCGGAAAATTTTTGATATGAACCATGTTTTTAAATATTTCTTTATATGTACGCATATTTTATTCCCTTTGCTTTTGCTTCCATTTGTTTCTTGTTTTGAAAGGAGATACGTTTTTAATTACAATTAATTTAACAATAAAAGTAAAGTGTTATTAAAATTTGGTGCAATATCGTATCAAATCATGAAATATTTAACTATAATTTTCATTTATTCCTTCAACTTTGAATAGGACGTTACACTCTACATTGTGTGCTGATAACAATATAATAAATATGTGATCTAGAAAGAAGTCACAAAACGAAATGGTAAAATTACTTTGATAAAATATGCAAGGGATTTTGGCAAGGCTTCTTTTGATTAAACGCAAATTTATTTCTATCATAATCAAAATTGTTTGACAGCAATGGACAAACTCTAGCGCATTTTTCATAGTTTCGACAAGCAAAAAGCGAGTAGTGACAAAGTTTGCTGCCAGGAAAAGACCTACTTTACATATAATATACAAATCGATGAACTTGAAAAACATTTTATTTTACCTTTTATGCCACAAATGAAAAGTATATATTATGTCATGTTAAATTTAATTCTTGTTATAATGAAACTAAAGCTCAAACAAAACAGCTCAGGTTTTGATTCAATTTGAACCTCTGCAGAATTTACATATAAATATTTATTACATTTTATTCAGGTTTATGGAAGATAAATTTCATATACATCTCCAAACTTGTGTACCGTAATTCATTCATTTAATTCATAATCAAGTTTTTACAACATTAATTTCTCCATATAGGTCCATAGTACTTTGAACATTTAGAAATATCATAATACATACTTCCTATATGGTCCTGGAAATAACATTATGTGGCAGTAAACACGCAACTCGAAATCTGACAAAACTCAATAAAATCTCTATTAATTTGACCATTAACTTGTATTAGAAAAAAAATTTAAAATCATATCTCGGTCAAGTATGTCAAAACATTCATCCGAGTGCTGGCCATGGGTACCCGAAACAATTTTCTGACTTTGCCAAAATTTGGTTTTGTCGTATTTTATGGATTAGTTGGTAAAATAAATTGACAATCTATTTATTCTTTTATGACAAGATATTAAATGATAAAAATAAGTAGCGAAATAAAACGCTTTAAAATAGAGATATTCTTAGAATTGGTAATATATATACAAAAACAGAGATATATATTATAAAAAACAGCGCGGATTGAATTTACTTTTTGTAACTATGTAATACAAAACTCACTATGTAACATAAAACAAAAACTTCCGTCGTCTGTTTGCTGGTTTATCTGTTTATGTCATCAAACCTTAATGGCTGTTGAAAGAGTTTTATTTTTATTTGTTTAGTTGAGAGTTTAATTACTGGGAAAGATTGAAAGTGGTATTGAATTTATTAATATTTCGTTTAAATTACTCGACGATTAAATAGAAAATGATCAAAGGTTCCGAAGGTTTCTTGACGTACGCTGCGTAAACAGAGATACATGAAAATTATATATGAAGATATTGTTAGTCTCTGTCTTTCATGTAACTTTGGAACTCAAAAAAATCGAGGACATTATATGTATATAGTAGTAAGCTTAATTCACATAATAAAACATTTTGGTTTCGAAAGTGGAATGATAAAATTGTTCAAGCAAGGAGAGTTGTTTAGGTAACAAATATTAAATCTTTATGTAATTAAATACATTTGTCCTTCTGCACATTTAATTAAGACACAAATTGTCATTTACGTCGAAACATTCAGATAAATTGTAAACATGTAATTTTTGAGTATAGTTAACAAAATCACGCCATCCGTAAAAAAATTTTCACCGACCGGTTTCAATTGAAAAGTTTTCTGTCTCTTATGAAATTGTATGCCATGACAACCATCAAAAAAGTGCAGGACCGAACATTGAACGCTTTTAGTTTATAACTTAGTGTCGTTTAATCTTTTTTTTTATATGGTCGGTTACGCGTTGCCTTCACGTATAACACTTGAACGTAAATTGTTCATTCTAGCACCAATTTTTCGGGATAAGTATACGTTTTAGATTTACCGTACTTTAATTATTAAAGTTTTACTGAATTTCGAAACTTTTTCAGATTAAAGAAGGAGTTAAATACTAACTTTTATTTAAGACGAATGCTTAGAAATCAAACAAATTTGCATTAAAAAATAATTTAAACAAAATATTTTTCTTAGATTAGATGTTTTTTTCCGTTATTTCCTCGTGAGACTTTTTTACAAAAAATCTTTATAATATAGCTATGTTTATCCACTACCCCATTATTCTAGCATGCATAGTAGTGAAATTAAATGTACATAGATGAATGCATTTTAAGAACCAGCGGAGTAGCTACCGTAGGGCTAGGCCGGGCAGCGCCCCGGAGCTTCCATAGTTTGCTTCCATAAACGACGTTAGAAAAGGTTATATAATGATATATATAGTAAATGGGAACAAAAGTGTAGGTTCCTAGCTACATCGCGATGACAGGCATCATATTTTTAGGGAATTCCCATGTTTTTTATTATTCAGCATTAATCAAATTATGTTTCTCCTTTAATAAAGTTAATGCAGTGCAGTGAGAACTCGACTATGGCATATACGGATAACCAAGCATTAGTATTGTTTGTTTAGTTTGTAAAGTTTTTGTTGAATTAAACTAAAATTATGGATAAAAATAAATCCGGTGGTGCGATTAAGCAAAAACAACGCCAGGAAAAAGAAGAGACTATACAAAAATTGGCCAAAATTTACACTCAGCCTTCTGCAAGTACTTCCGGCCCAAACATTTCTATTGATAGTGTCTGAGATAATGTGGTATGTGTTGAGAAATATATTGAAGACTATCTGACAAACATTGCAGTTAATAATACCGCTGGCCACGATCATGCCGACGACGGCATTTGCATGGCATACCAAACAGGGAAGGAATCATCGGTGTCTACACTTTTCAAGAATGTCAATAAAACTTCCTATGATTTGGGAAACTTCAAGAACAAGGTATTGAGTGGTAAAGAAAAATGTCTAATTATTTTTATGGGACAGTTACAGTCTTCATGACCATTTGGTAAAGATCCGCACCAGAACAATTGGTGTTTTAAACATCGTAATATGTTTCAATTTCTAAGTTTGGACCAATTAATCGTTTTTGGTATTATACCAAAATTTTAGATGCTGCCTATTGTCAAATTTGCTGGTTGTTTGCTTCGCAAAGGAATAATGTATGGTATACAGGCAATCGGGACTGGAAGCACGTATCAGACAAAATTGAAGAACACACATTTTCAAGTAGTCATAAGGAAGCATGTGTTATGTACAAACCTTGGAAAAATAATAATACTCTCGACAAGGAATTTGAGAATAAAATTCGTAAAAAAGTGTCATTTTGGAAATAGTTCTTACTTACCCTTCATACTACTGGTTCACACTCACCCTAGCAAAAATTTCATTGGATTTAAGAGGACATTAAGAAAACTTAAATCAGGAGGAAGGATACCACGGATATTTTCTATTCATTGTAGAGCTTGGCGCTTGGTATGACCAAATTTTGCAAAAAGTTTTGGAAATACACAAAGGTAATCATTTTCCCTTCCAAGAAATTTCCTTAGCATTTTATTTTTTTGTTTATTCTTTTATAATGCAAAACACTTTTTTTATATCACACCTTTCTTTTAGGATCTACAAGATATCTGAGTCCAATAATTCAAAATGAAATGATTGAGTGCTTAGGGAGCAAACTTGAAAATGATCTGCTAGAACAAATTAGAGTATCACCGCTTTTCGCCATTTTAATGGACACAGAATATATCGAAGCTGGACGGTTAAGCATTGTTCTGAGATATGCAGTGATAACTAGTTCAGAAAATGAACAATCAATCGACATAGAAGTAAGAGCAATATTTTTAGGTTTACATGCAGCCATCAAATATGGCCCAGTAGATTTAGTCAAGCAGGTAACTATATTATTTACTGCCATTAATATTAATTTAAAAAAGTGTGTAGCGGAAGGTTATGACGGTCATGGTGGTCATTTCTCTAAAAGGTTATGATAGTCATTTCTCTAAAATTAATTTTATAGAAATTACTTCGAATTATTCAAGTGCAAAGCCAGCGAAACTGCCAAAAATATGACATAAATCCCAATTTTCACGAAAAAGGGCAAAAGAAGAAAATTAAAAAACCTCTTGATGAACTAGCTTCTGAATACCCATTTTAAAACAGAGAAGAATAAAATGTACTTTATACAATAATAACTCAATTAAATATACGTTTTACTGGCGTGAGTGCAGTCTGTTAAATATTTAATTTTCTAAAACCATCATTTTTGCTCGCTCTAGGTGAATTAATTTTATTACCAAAATGTGATCAATTCCAAAATAAATATTCTGGTATGATAGGCCCTAAGTTTTACTTCAATTTGTTAACAGTTATCACCTTGTTCTGTCTAAATAGAGCCCGACATCGACTTTTCACCAATTATGTGAAGAAATCATAACTAAATACGCAATACTTGAATAGATATTACGGAAGTGTTACACTTAATACTTAGTATTAAGTAGCTTTACATCATTTTGCCCTGCAGTGGGGGATAAACAGCTGTAGATGAAGTAGTTTTGCACCTTCAAAATATTTAGTTTAGTATAAGTAGGGCTCTATTTTTTTTGCCACGGGGCTTTTTGTTTCATAGCTACGCCAGTGTTGGGGACATAAAATGACGGTTTATTGAATCCGATGTTTTTGTTAACACAGCATATTGCCAGACTATACTCATGTCGCATCTTCATATCAATTTTGCGGATATGTATGGAACGTTGCTTCGATTAGATAAAAACTAATTTTAAGATGAGAACGAAAGTGGTGATATTGCTTAAAATTATTTAAGAACGGTCTTTTAAATCGTCATCCATGACCCACAAAGTAATTTCAAAATTAGAGTCTTACTTTGAATTGAAAAATAAAAACTATGCGTTAATACGTGAAGAGACAAGTTTGTACTTCTTTTTAAGCATATTGCGCGTACGGAATATGAGATTTGGCTCAGTTAAATTTCTATGGTGAAGAAAGTTTGAACTGATGTTTAAAATATGTTACAAGAACGTAAAATTACGTATTAATAATACCTTAAAAGATTCATTGTTTACGTTCAACAATAAAAGATTTATTGCTTACGTTCATACTGTCAATATCAAACACATAATAATCTGTGATCAAATAGGCACATAGAGTAGAGATTGTCGTCGAAGAATTTTAAAATGTCAGATTGTCTAAATGAGTTTTGAGCTGAGAATTTGATGTGATTTCAAATGTTCCTTTTCCAACAGCCGATGGAATGTATTTCAAGGCACAAAAACGTTAATTTTATATTTTGTGCAATAGAATACTATGATTTATACTGTCATTTTAGTGACACACGGATTATTTAATATGTACCTGTTGCAAAAGTAAAAATCTGTCAGCTTATTTAATGCACTCCTGTTGCAAAAGGAAAATTCTGTAGCAGCATTCTTGATTGACTTACTGTCGCCTACCTGTTAGTGTTTAATTTCGCCAAATGGGGGACCACTGGTAAATACAGGTATGCTTTAATGTTATAAGTAAAATTAGTTAACGATCTCTTTATTTCCTAAAAGTTTATGAATACAAATTTCATTGAATGTTCTCACTAAAAATCGTAGAAATAAATTAATGAATTCCAACAAAAACATTAACCCTATCAAACTAAATACCATTACCTCTTTGCCATCAGACACCGTCGCATCGAAGAAACTAAGTAAAGAGGCATCTAAATACCAAATGTACCCGAACTGTAAAGTTCACATCTTCAGATTCCACCGCAATAATAAATCTTATCCCGGAGCGACCCTCCAGAGGGTTTGACATTTCTTTTCGATGTCTTACCTCAACGGTCAAGGCCCACGAATCACCGTAGAGCTTTGCATATTTCCGCTGAGGTCGGCAGATCTGTATCCTGCTTATATATCCTTGATCAAAATGGTCATTAGCTATGATAGTAATATTGATAATATTCGGATGATAATAACAAACACAACATTAATTTTGTATAGTTCGAGGTAATTTCAAAAACTACTCAAACGTTGTTAAATCTTATTTCCCTGGTTGTCGAATAATTCCTTGAATTCTATTATAAGTAAAATTTTATCCAGTTATACTTAAAGGCTTTAGTTATATTGCGTCAAAGTTGGTATATTAATTTTTAACGACAATCTTTAACAAAAGACAAGCCTGAAATTATCATTCTAAAATTTTATGTAGTTTTAAGAGGGAATATTCGGTGTCCCGAACACATTTTTATGATACATAAATTGTTGTGTATGGCGTCTGGAAAAATTTACTTGTGTTGTAAACTGAAATAATCCGCCTAAAGTGTCATGTAAACACTGACTGCCCTTTACCTACCATTTATTACTTGCAATATGCGTGCCACATGCCGCTGGCTCATAGTTAAGAGCATTGGTCAGTCGACGGACGTTAATGAAGCGCATATTTTGCATTTCCCCAACGATTCTGACCAATGTACCAATATTTGTTTTTAAAGTAGCTACAATTTCTTGACAAAATATAATTTCTTTCATAGGAAATTAATCACAGAGGCAAAGTTTTAGAATAGTTGGTATAGATTTGAGCTCGGGGTGCCTTTGGTTAGTATAGGTCGTATTGTCCAGGGTGGGAATAAAAGGAAAGTAGTTTATTTTAATACCCACTAAATGATAATAGAATTATAAATATATTGTTTACAGAAAATTTTACTAATTTAAAAAGGTATAAAAAATTAAAAGTAAAATTAATATAAAGAACTATTACTGTAAATGTAGTCTACTTGCAAATATAGCCTCTATACTCTATACATAAATTACTAGTCACATAATGACAAGTGTGAATTAACGGTACAGTAGAATTAGCCAATTTCTTTTATCACTCAGTAGCTTTATTTTATGATCAGCATTTGTTTACATCTTCACGGACTACGTCTTACTGTAGAGCGGGCACGATGTTTTGTAACAATTGTTTAATTTGATTACATTGTAAGGAAAGAAACAGTGCAGATTTGGAGTCAAGAGCAATTTTACTTGAACTTTTATGGGTTTCATTAAGTTTTATAGGAAAAAGATACAATTTGTAAGCGACTTATATTTAACCCTACATTCATCCATTAGATCATATATGAACTATACCCGTCATTTCATTAAACTTTGTATGTTATTACGTACGCTTACAGGAGATTTTGTTTTTAAATCCCAATAACGGTAAAAATATTATAATAACAGTTCAATAACATCATTTAAATATAAGTCATAAATACATTGTTTATATTTAAATAATTTAAGGGTTTAAAATTTTAAAATTAAGTTCAATTGTCTTACTGAACTGTTATCTATTTTTACTTCTTTCGCTATATTAACTCATTAAATCATACTGTAAATATCCATGTTATTTTATTAAATTGAATTGCTTCTTTATTTATCAGGATCATCGTGCGTTTTGTCGTTTAATTTAAATTTTTTTTTAATTAAATAAGATATTAATTATAAATAATGGCAATGTTCAAAATTAATAGAGGGAAGAAAACATTCTCTTAACTGTACTAGCGAAAGTTTTAATTACAATCCATTGAACCGACGAAAACATATTGGCACACCCGTCGTGTTCATTACTTGGTTGGCTGTATCGCAATGATAAATTAATAAATATTTTAATATGTACGTAATTATTAGAGTTTCAGTAGAATTTAAAATTTCTGTGAAAAAATAAGTTTAGATATATCGGCTTATTTTTATCACTACTTTATTTCGATATAGCGGTGAGCGGTCGATATATGTATAAAAAATATTAACAATTTAGAATACTTTAAAATTTGGGGAATGCTTGTTAATAGCCAAATAAAGTTGTGACTCAGTGATTACTCGAGCATGCGGAAACAGGAAAGGCTTTCATGACTGTGGGCGGTGATAGGAGCGTGCTCTAATATGTGATAAGCTCGTTTAAAATTAATTTATTTTAAGTATTTTCACACATTTCGATGAATATGACACTTCTATATTATTTTGTTTTTTTTTTATATTAAGTTATTTTCTTGTATAAATGAGACTTTTTTTGAGTTATCAGTTACAAAAGAGTGCCTCTTTTGTTGCGAACTTGCTTGCAGCTTATTTTGTCCCAATATAGAAAGAGAAAAATTAAAGTGTAATATAAATATTTCGTATGACTTCTTCAGGTTTATCAAATATGAAAGCCTTCAAAACAGTCTCAAAAGTTTTATATTATTTTGTATAGTTTTCAAATCAATGACATGCAAATAAAGCAACAACCGTATAGAAATGCAATAAATAATTTTCCTGACAATAACGTATTTTATCACGAAGTATGTAAATAAAAACATGTATGAAAGTTAATAAAATTTTGGATCGAAAATTTTTTTAAAGGCAAAATTCAATCAAGTGGATAACGGTTTACATTCGACCGGAACACTGTAAACGGATGTCGACCGTTGTCAAATTTATTTTGTCATATTTCGTGATTGGTTGCCAGCATACTATCTTAAACAATAGACTTAACACCTAATCGCATTGCCTTTACAGAACTATCTTTACATAATATAAGAACAGTTTTCTGTGAAAGGGAGTGAAAGAGGGAATTGGATTTTTATATTTAAAGTTAGCATCCATATTTTAAATTTCTTATTTGTAAGTAAGTTTCCCCGTTAAAAATTAGAGGCTTTTAATGTTGTAAAGTATAAGGTAAATATTAAAACCCATCTATCAAATAGTATTTTTAAAAATAAATTAATAATATTAACCATGATTTTACTATTTTTTTCAATCATAAAATTTATAATGATATGATTTAATTATAAATACACCTGTGTCATGAGATCCTGTCGGTTTTAATAAATAAAATTACAAGTCACCTAGATACAGAATGTGCCATAAATGATTGAGGTTACAGCTTCAGATCCGGCCGTGGTAATAAATTTTATTCCGGGCCGATCCTCTAGAGGATTTGACACTTCGGGTATCTTACCTCATCGGCCAAATTTCGATATCCACTAAACAGCTCAGTGTACCTATGCACTGACCTTTGTCAAAATTGTTTACTCTATAGTACATTGCTCCATTTTTGTATTAAAATATAATGTAATGTATTCATAAGTTATGAAACAAAACAGCATGAAATTAATATAATATCAGAAGTAGTAATGTAAATCTGAAACCAGAGAGATATCAAGAAAAATAGATTAGATTTAAGTTACCTTTTTTAAGTACTCATTAATGAGCATAAAACATAATCCCCATTTTCTCTAGATGCCGGCTAATATTTACTGACAATATTTTATGCCCGTCTTTATAATTAGACAAATAGATTTCCAAGGACGGTTGAAGTGTTTTTCTTATGAACATTTTGTACAAGTTACAACCTATGACGATATTATTCCTCTCAAATAGTATTATATAAGCATGCGTAAATATATGTATATTACCCTGTCACGCGTAAACGTAATCACTTTGTTGTGGTACCTAACGGAGAGACACAAAACGTGGTGTACAAAGAATAGTTCAAACACCATCCAGGTCCATACTAAAATATACCCATACAAACCCGGACCGAGTTGCTAGTGTAACATATTTTAAAGCGTTCAGGAAATAAGATTATTTTAAAATAAATGTTGCACAATGTAAATTGTAAGATATCTGGCTTAAGACCAGAAATTGAAACGAATTATTTCCAGTCTTTTCAAGCAAGGACAATGATAACAATAATGAGTGAATTCTTTTAAATTATTTTAAAGCATGTTATATATGTTATATTTAATGGATTTTGCGCGATAAGGTTAAAAACAAATACATTCTTCCATAATATAGCACTTTACATGTTATAGGGCGTAAGGGGATTCTGGTAGCGATACCAGAATTTTTAATGTAAGGAAAATAAAATCATTAAGAAGGAAAATAAATACAAGCGTTAAAACATGGAAGGGTTTAAAATTTTATTCGTCACACTTCCGCAGAGTAGACAGACTCATTTAAAATATTGCCGAAATTATCTTTGGGTGCAAAATAAGATATATTTAGTTGAGTTGTTGTTATAAGTTAAATTATTCGATTATGAACTGATTAATTACAAGTTTCCTAAAATAAATAATGTTGATTTTTTTTTCAATTTAAATCGATCATTAACAAACAAAATACCGGTACTTACGTATGATAGGACGCCGTCGGGTCGAGTGAATAAATAAACAAGGGTATAAATGCAAAATTGGTCAGAAGCACTTGAGGTTTCAGCTTATAAACCTAACAAGATAAGAAATTTTAGTTTGGTGCGGTCTTCCGGAGTTTTGACACTTTAAATAATTTACCTCAGCGGTCAAAGCCCGCAGACCAAACTTAACGGGTTACCGCCGAGATCCGCAGATCTGTTCAGTATTCAATTTATTTAATTTTGACGCCTAATTAAGGATCACTTATGCTTATTTAGTTTATGGTACTTTCCAAATTTAAGTTCATGGTTTCATTTGATTGTCGTTCGTTGACTTCTCCTCTACATCTACATTATAAGTCTTCTTTTTGTTTTATTTGCTGTAGTATCTAAATTACTATAATAAACGCCGAAACCTAAATTTTACTTCAAAACCAATTTGCAAAAAGAATCCGTTCCGATTATGAAAACATATAAAATCTCGGAAACACAGAGGAGCTGACTAATCTGCACCATTAAGAAAGTTGCTGACTTTTTTTTCTAAAGATTATTGGTTTATCCTCTAAGTTGTTAGATATTGCCGTTAAGGACGGAGTATGGTATTAAATGTTTAAAAAGAATACTTTTACTTTTTTTTAAATACTTACGCCTTAAGTTGAAAGAAACAAAATGGATACAGGCTGTGCAGCGCAAATTTTTCCATTAGATGCGGGATTAACTTTTGTTAAAGTGTATATCCACTTCAGTATTTATAGCGCAGGAAACTTTAAAGAAATATTTGAAGATAAACATATATCACCAGAGCAGTCTAACAAACCGAAAGTAAATGAAACTACTCCTCATATTAAGAAGTTCTTGTGCTCTTCAATGAGGCCTTGTAGTGACATTCCATAAAGAGTTCACACGTTTCTCTCTTTTGATTATATCGTTACCGGTGCTTCCTTTATGTACATACTTACTCACCTACTTAATATCATAGTTGCCGCATACCTTTGAATATATCTGTACATATTTATCTATATGCCTACTGTAATCTAGTCGCTGGGTATACATACTTATTTACTTACCTTAGTTGTTAATATATTTATGAAAACCTGTATTTACTTACGTAACTACTTACTTACCTACTAATAACTTTACATGTTGCCTTAGTGTCCATTTACTCAATGTGAACATCGAATTTGGACAGCTTATGTGGACACTTTCAGTATCATTTGTTATTGTTTGTTATTTGTTATTACTTGTTCCTAATTTGTGCCATCAGTATCATTTCTTATTACTTATTCCTCATTTGAGCCACTTTTGAATTCATTAATAATTTTAACATTTTGATTTTTCTTTATTTCGATTCTTAACAAAAATTGAAGTTAGGTTTTTAAATAATTATTGCTATGTAATGTAAAACAAAAACTTCTATCATCTGGCTATATAATTTTAGTGGCAATTGAAAGGATTTTATTTAAATTTTTTATAGATAGATTTGTTGGCGGGGAAGGACACATATAGTATAATTCATGATTATTTCGTATACATTACCCGACGATGAATTTGTGAAAAAGTCAAACGTTTCGAATGTTTCTTAGTATATGTAGCGTAAACAGGGATTTAAAATAGTTAATGTATGGAAATATTGCTTGGCTCAAATAAATCTATAGAAAAGTTGGAGACAATATACATGTATCGAGTAAAATTAATTCGCATTATCAAACATTTTAGTTTTAGGAGGAACGATGAAATGATTCAATTAATGACAGCCATTTAGGTAACAAATATTAAATTTTTACTATACTCAATATATGTTTCCTTTTGTGCACTGAATTACGACCAAAATTGTAATGTATGTCGAAATATTTGGATAAATTGTTAGAATGTAATTTGTGACTAAGCGTAACAAACTCCTACCACTACCTAATGTGTTCATAAAAACAATTTCATCCATTTGTTCTTTCTTTTAAACGGTTCCAGTTACAGAGCCTAACGTAGAACGTTCCTGGTTTTGACCTTAGCCTCATTCAACATTTTCACATGGCCAGTTATGCTTCCAGTGTTACGTGTAATATCTAAATGTAATCTGTTCATTTTGACACCTGACGGAAAGGCATATAACATGGTGTACAGAGAAATATTTCAAACACCATCTGTGGCTAAATTAAAGTGTATCCGTATGAAACTGGACCAGGTAGCTGATATCACATTGCTAATTTGTACTTATCGTGACGAACAATTATTTATGTCATATGAGGACCTATTGATCTCCATTGTGCATAAAGGCCCTGAAAATTGCACATATTTGAATGATTAGCGCAAAAAATTACCAACTGATATTTTGAGATTTTTAGTGCCCCATTTTTATTAAAACATTAAGCTGTTTTCTTCGGTGTATTTTGCATCTTTTTCTTAATTGGACCCATGAGATTTCTAAAGGAAAAAATTAAAATATTCGAAATAATAAATAAGTTACTTTTAATGTAGCAAAGGCTGAATTACTTCTTAAGTTAAGAAGCTATTTTCTAAGAGTAGTTTTGTAATTTTTCGGACGAAAATTTCCTGTTTCTAATAAAAACAATTTCCTGTTTCTCTTTTAAAGTACTTAAATTAAAATTATGTTCTTATAAATACTATATCTTAACTATATCATGAACATTAACGTTATATATATATATACATATACATCTATTAACATATATATATATATATATATATATATATATATATATATATATATATATACACACACACACACGTATAAATATATATTTGTGTTTATAAAATTATGTTAATGGAAGATGAACTTTTTTATCTGTTTCGGAAATTGATTTCGTTCTTTCGACGCATTGATAAAATAAATTTTAAGAACATTTCGATGTTTCTTTTGTTATTGACAGGTGAACGTTCTCTGTTACATGGAAGATGCCACTTGGCTTTGTGTTTGATGCTAATATGATCGAATATAATTATTCCAATGTCTCATTTTAATACTATCATACATTTACGAGTATTTCATATTTAATTTTTAATAGTAATAGAAAGGCTAATATATAATCAGATAAGAAATTAAACACATGACTACAAACACATATGCTATAGTAGCGATTTTATAAGAAACGTATTAGCACAATATGCTTAAAAATACTTCCCTTTTATTTTAACGATCAATTTTCATATATATATAAATATATATATGTATATATATATATATATATACATATATATATATATATATATATATATATATATATATATATATATATAACTTTAGTATAACAATACATGAAAAGGATACCAAATATTTAATTAATATTTTTCTAGTGACAGAAAAAAATATTAACTAGGGTCGTAATTAATATGATGAATAACGAATATTACTATTCATATTTAATTTTCCGTTTGATTATGATTTTCATCATTGTTTAGCTTATAATGTACAAATAGGCATAGGATCTATAATATATATTTCAAATGTGATAAAGTAAAATGTTGAATTCAAATCTTATGTCATTAGAACTAATTTAAAATAATTTAATAATGTATCGAAAACCATGTGAAAATTTGCAAAAAATGCAATGTTGTACATTAAGATATCTGTTGCGACATCAGGTCGTTCAAATATTTTTGAGTTGGACAAGTAATATTTAGAGCGATATAAAAAAATTGTAATTGAAAAATATATAGAAAAATTATAAAACACAAAATTATTAAAAAATGTTTTTAATAATTTTTCTTTAATCAAATGCAAATTAAAACAAAAACAGAAGATTATGTTGAAAGATTGCAATTTCTTTCTTATATGAACTTAATTATACACACGTACAAGTGACACATTATCAACCAAAACTCAATATTGCTGAATAAAGTGCGAAAATATTTGAGCCAAAATTAATGAGGGATATAACAAACAAAATTTAATTGATAATTTGTAGAGGGAAATATAGCTTTTCATTAATCGTTATATGCATTTTCCTTATCCTGTTTTTTTTTCAATATAAAAGATAAATCATCAATTATACAGCGATATAACAAGCTTTCATATGATACTCAATGAATTTAAAAACTATGAAAAAAATAATGAAAAAACCATCATTTGTTTCTTGTAGTAGCTGAAATTATCGTCCTCTGTATAAGAGCGAACATTATAAAAAGTAGTATGATTAATCATCATTACAATACATGTACGCAACAATATTCGAGGGGTCATAAGCCACTTTCAGAAACGATTATATAGTATGTTCTAATTAAAATGCAAACGAACGTTTAGGCTAACAAAAAATCAACAATAACACTAATATACACTTAATCAAGATATTTCGACCTTTCTAATTGAACAAATATCAAACGTCATTTTTTTCAACTTTCTAATTCGTTTCATACGATATACATATATATATATATATATATATATATATATATATATATATGTATATATACATATATACCAGTATAAACATGTATGTGTGTCTATATATTTATGTTAATGGTGGTGGTGAAAGATTATTACAGAGACACTACACAGGTGAACAATACACTTATTGGATTGGAGCATGTTCAATTTGCCTCGTCTTACTTTGTGACATCCAACCTGACGTTGAAATCGGAAGGTGGGCAAAGTTATAATCGTCAAAAGAATAAATGCCGTGTCTGTGTTTCGTATTATACCTGTATTGTGTACTCAACTTGATATTGCAGCATCAGATATTGTGGTTTATAATAGAAGTCCTCAACGACGAATGGAAGATATGCTGCGTTTTAGTTCTGCCCAGTTTATCTGCCATTTATAGTTCCATTGAAATTATGTTTTTGTAGTAGTATAGTTCTTACGAAACTATTTTGTATAGTTCTGATGATATTATCTCCAGCCAGGAATAATAAGCTCAATATTAATGACGTATTAATTACTATCCAATCTTTACAACGAAGTATCCAAAGCTGCAGTCAGGATAGCTATTTCTCGTCTAGTGCGATGAGAAAAATGATAATAGAATTTCATTATAAACTAATTAAGAAAATTAAAACTCCGAAATTAAATGAGGAATGGAAGTTCTATTAACCATAAGGATGTTTAAATGACATCATACAACCGGCCGTGGATATTTTCAATACGCCTTCTATGGTACACATATTTTTTAAAAACATAATGCGTATTATCTATTTCCTGTCGATGTTTAGACCACATTTTTCATAGAGGTCCATCACTTAAAGAAAGTTGAATTCATTAAACCTACGAGGTAGGGATAATTAAAAATTAATCTACTTCTAATGTATACCAAATACTGACCTAGGGGTTTAATATCCATAATGATTTCCGATTTGAAAATTGTGAAAAATTTAATGCAAAATTTAATAATAATTTTATTTTACTTCAGAAAAAAAAACATTTCTTTGTAAAATTACTTTTCATAAAATGAGGGAAAAATTCTAACCAGTATTAACCAAAGTGAATAATTGACATTAACAAAATGAAATGTAGTACGAATAAGATATTTTTTTCGATGCTTTTTATGATTTAATATTTATTAGAATAATTTTGCAATTATATTGATATACGTTGCATAAATTTATTGAAACAGCTCCTCTCATAAAGGGAAAGTGCTTTACGTATCATAATCTTGATGCGAAGTCAGTTAAATGTCAATGCTTTTAATATATAATCACGGCAGTAGTAAAATAAAAAGTAATAAAAATTAATAATAATAACATTCTAAGTGGAAATTGCTGATGAAATTTTGAAACAATGAGGATACTATTTCATTATTTAAATATGTTTTTAACGTTAGTACATTTTCTATTTCCCAGTTATGAAAATTGAGGTGGGTTAAGAGAATTTTTTAGAAAGATAAATGAATGATTGATTGTAATAAAAATTTAATTCTTTATATTGAGTCTTAAAAGACCAAGGAATTATATTCAAACCAAATTATTCTGTCAAGTTTTTTGTACTATTAAACATATTATTTATTTCATTTTCATTGTCCATCTCTAACATTAATAACTGGCGTTTAATACTTCATAACAATTTTGATAGTATAATCGATGTTTTCTCTGAATGGTTATGTGAATCTTTCATCACATTATGTTTAAAATACATGAATTCATCCAGCAATCAAATTTTGGCAAATTATATAATATAAGACATCAAAGCCAGGACGTGAACATGTTTGTATAACTAGTAAAATACAACAGATTACAAAAGACGAGAAATGGTAAATTGTTAAAGATATGAAAAAAATAATTTTCCCCAGACTGTTTAATTACAATTCGGTATGGAGTTTTGTATGATTCAAACAAGCTTTATATTTTATCTTTTTATTCTCACCGTGTTCCTTTTTTCGTTTTCTTTTCACAATTTCTGTAGCTTTGTACTTTTGAATATTTTAATGTTCAGATTTAACAAAAAAAATTAATGTTAACTATGCGTATGAGATTTTGTAAATGAGCCCTTTAGATGGTGAAATAAAATAATATATAGTAAGATATTGAATTATGAGGGTAAATAAAATAACTGGGCCGCAGCGGATTTCCTTTTTTTTGAGCTCAAGGCAATTGTACATATGAGATATTATATTCAACTATTGAGCCATACATGAAAAATACGGGTTTGGCTTATAAGTTACTAAAGGCATTGGGTGTTCAATATTTTCCCCCGAAAGTGTTGCGGAAAGAAAAACATCTGTAACACAGAGACACCATATTCTCACAATACGATTTCCTCTTCTGCTTTTATGTACATAATCCTAAAATATAATTTTCCTTTTTTATGGATATAACATGGCTATTTTCCTTTATTAAGAAGTACGTGTGTTGCGTAAAATATCGATGTCGCTTGCAGCTCGAAGTTGACACAGAGGAATAATTGTTCATTGAAACAAATTGGAAAGCTCTCTATAAATATATTTTTATATTTCTATTTGCAGTAGCTGTCTTACATTGTTCAATTTAGACGAAATTCATAAAAACATTCTTATAAATTATATCAAAAAATTCGATGTACGATATTTTTTGTTTATTTCGATACATTTTTATTCTTAGAATGAGTATAATACAATTTATATTATCATAAGATCTATATAATCATACTATTTGTTTGCATGATATTTGTTCAATTAGGAAGGTCTAAATATCTTGATAAAGTGCATATTAGTGTTAATGTTAATTTTTTATTAAATATATTTGGCGTTAATTTTGTAGAAATCATTATTCACAATTAAATGAAACTACGTGATATAGTATTATTCTTTATATTATTTCTTTGTATTTACTTTCGTTAAGTTCTTTACCGGCCGTGGATATTTACCTGGATATTTTCCGGTGATAAGACCTGGGTTTTGTTGTATTACAATTTATTACGTTGTATTATCTTCAGGTGGGCTATTAGGAAAGATTTTGTAATACAACGAAACATAGGTCGGGGTAAAGAACTTAAAGAAAGTAGAAATAATACTACATCACGTAGTTTCATTTAATTGTGAATAATGAATTTCTACAAAATTAACGCCAAATATATTTAATACTACATCACATAGTCTCATTTAATCGTGGTTGATTTGTTTGTCAGCCTAAACGTTCGTTTGCATTTTTAATTAGAACACACTGTATAATCGTTTCTGAAAGTGGGCTTATGATCCCTCAAACATTGTTGCGTACATGTATCGTAATGATGATTAATCATACTATTTTTTATAATGTATCGCTCTCATACAGAGGACGATAATTTCAGCTACTACAAGAAAGAAACGATATTTACCAATTCATTAAGTATCATATGGAAGCTCGGTATATCGCTGTATAATTGATAATTTGGCTTGTCTTACCTTGTCTTAGCTTGTCTTACCATAAGGGAAATGCATAGAACGATTAATGGAAAGCTATATTTTCCTGTACAAATTATCACTTCAATTTTGTTCGTTATGTCCTTCTTTAGTGTTGGCTCAAATATTTTCGCACTTTATTTTCATAAATTACATTAATATTATTCCATTATATTTAATTCCATTATATTTAAACACTCTCAAGAAGACAATAGAATCGACGATATTTTAAGGCCAAATACGCTAATCATTACAATCGTACTGCGTGCTATAAGATTATCAAAATAGCAAAATTATATTTTATTTATAGAGAGAAATAATTATTTAAATCATGACGCATTATATGTAAAGAAGGACTCAATTTGAAATTTGAATCATCCCTCTAAATTGCTAATTTTATTTTTTTTAAAATGTGGGAAAATATTTATTTTGACTAAACCAAGCAAAATCACGAGTAAAATACACGAGTTTTTCAGAAATATTTCACACTAGCCGTGCCTACGGCTTCGTTCGCGTGTAACCAGGGAAATAATTTTTGTTGTCTCTTATATGTTACTCCTAGGTATGTATTATTACCATATCATATTTCATCAAAACCCGTCCAATAGATTTCGCATGATACCTGCACAAATTAAGATACAGAGAAACAGACATTAATTCTAAAAAGTGGCTTCTATTATCTTTCTATACACTAAATAAAACACTTTTTTTAAATATATTCATTACATAGAAATCTCTCCTTGACAATTTTGTTATACGTATAGATTATGACTAAATTGAGCAATATTGAGTTTAGTTAATAATGTGTTGCTTACATGTGTGTATAACTAAATTCATATAAGAAAGAATGTGCAATCTTTCAACATAATCTTCTCTTTTTACTTCATTTGATAAAATTTGCATTTTATGAAAGAAAAATTATTAAAAACATTTTTTAATAATTTTTGTATTTAATAATTTTTCTACATATTTTTCGATATTATTTTCTTATATCGCTCTAAATATCATTGGTTCAACTCAAAAATATTTGAACGGCCTTATTTTACAACAGATATCCTAATAAATAGTAACGTACAACATTGAATTTTTTGCAAATTTTCATATGTTTTTCGATATATTAATAAATTATTTTAAATTAGTTCTAATGATGTAAAAGTAGAATTCGACATTTCACTTTATCACTTTTGAAATATATATTATAGACCCTATGCTAATTTGGACATTATAAGCTAAGCAGTGATGAAATAAATAAACAAACGAAAAATTAAATATGAATAACAATATTCCTTATTCATCATATTAATTACGACCCTAGTTAATATTTTTTTCTGTCACCATAAAACTATTGATTGAATATCCGTTATCATTTTCATGTATTGTTACACCACTTAAGTTAAATATGTGAAAATTAATCGTTTAAATAAAAAGGAAGTATTTTTAAGCATATTGTGCTAATACATTCTAATAGAATCGCTCCTATTGCATATATGTATTTGTTTATATATTTAGTCATATGTTTACTTTCGTATGTGATCATATATTAGCGTTTTTATTGCTATTAGAAATTAAATATGAAATACTCGTAAATGTACGAAAGTAAAAAAATGGCACATTTGAATAATTTTATTCGATCATATTAGCATCAAACACAAAGCTAGGTGGTATTTCTCCATGTAACGGCGAACGTTCACCTGTCACAAACAAAAGAAACATTAAAATATTCTTAAACAAATTTATTCTGTCAATGCGTCGTGAAAACGAAATTAATTTCCGAAACATTAAATAGAGTTGTTGGATATCCACATTCATGAAATTTTGAGGAATTTTTGAAAACAATTTCCTAGGTGATGCGACGAAAATTCATTACAAATTTTCCTGTACTGTTTTGCGATAAATATATTTGTACATAATGAATTCAATTCAATGATGCTTAAGTTATAAATATACTAAGTTACTGTAGCTTCTCAGTAAAAATAGCAAATTCTTCCTCGAAAATATATGTTTTATTCAAGCCTTTAACTGATGCAATATTGCATTGCTTTCCTATTGAAATTTCTTAAGTCCCTTTGCATACAATGGACTTTCGTTTGTTCACTGATTTAATTTCAGCTTTTTAAGAGTAAAAAAGGTATTATTGAATTTTTAATGCCTAACAAAAACAATGTATTCTACATTTATCTACTAACACAGAACATGCTATCTAGTAACCATGTTACCATAATTACTAACTTAAAAAAGTTAAAATGAGCGATATCAAATTTTCTTGTATTATATATCGAGTATATGGTTATCTTCACAGCTCATAAAATAGTTTTCGATAAAATCACACCTTGCAGCCCGAATTCGGATCAATCCATTAACATTTTTATATAGACCCGAAAATTAAATAAATAAAACAATATGTATGTTTTAAATAGCTCATCAACTTTGTTATTGACTATTTGTGAACGGTATCTCTTAAATTGTGTCACTGAGTGCATTTGGGTTTGCCTTTTACGCTGCATATTGGGGTATGAACAAATACGTGGTTATTATACTAGAAAAATAAAGAATTGTTTATTTCCATTATGATCCCGTCTTTCTTGTCCTCGATTCTATTCGTATCGTTGGTCACTTTCGTATGTTTTTATTTTAAACGATCACGTGTTTGTCATAAATTCCGTACAGTAGTTCGGAAGATATAATGGTCTAACAGAGATGCTGTATTAAAAATCCCCGAACGTGCTTTGTAATCAAGTATGCACCAGAAAGTTTCAAAGTTATTTATATTATTCTAATAATTGCTTATTAAAACTTGGGTATTAATGGCAAATATCTAATTTGTCAACAAAGGAAATAAAGTAGAAATTGTATCAGAATTAGCTATCACATGTACATTAAATGTAAATGAATTATTGTGATGGACTATTGTAATGGAAGCGTATTTTGATAAAAACGAAACAAAATTTTAAGGTCATAAAACTCCGGTAACAAAATAAAGAATCACCGGTTCACTACAAAGCACGATAATTTTTTAAATTTTAATTGTTTCTTTTAAAAGAAAAGTTGTTTGAACTAAAACATTAAAGCTTATCGGTCTAATATCGCCATACGAGAACTATTCCTAGAATTATTTTAATTACATAGCGTCACATAGGTAATCTATACTAATATTATGAAGAGGTAACGTTTAGAAGTTTTTATGTAAGTGATCTCCGAATTCTTATCAATAATTCTTTCACCAATATTTAGAATGGACCTTCAGAGTGGACATAAATAGTACATTATTCCATTAAAATAAAAGATTTTCTCGAGTTTTTGTGGAGATTAATTGTGCAACGCAAGTCAACGAAGAAACAGTCGAGAGAATGGGTTTCTTACGTACACTGTCTTAACAGTAGAGAAATATGAGTGCGACGCCATTCAATTCCATATAAAAGTTATGGAGTATAAGGCCTGTAAAATTACGCGACGTCATACAGATAGTATGTTAAGTTTAATTCATAAATAACATGTGACTAAAGGACATCTTTAAAATTACTTTTAACCTATAGGGATAATTTAAGTTGGTAATGTTAAATTCTTATGTAAATAGATTTGTTTAATATCAGGGAAATTTTACGTAGATAAAAATTTTTATTCACAACATTATTTATACGAGTAGTTTAGATTTTATATAGTATTTTGGAAAAACGAAATAAAATACCCAATATTTGCCTATTCGTCGCTTAAAGTAATAAATACCTTTTCCTCCGTATGCGTGCCTAAGACCTATATATAAATTAAGATGGCGTTAAACAAATTGGCGTTAACAATTTCTACTGTCATTTTTGGACGGTTTAAATAGTTTTTTTTTTATTTCTGTAATTGTATTAATTCATTTTTGTTTTTATCATTTTGTGACCAAACTAGGAGCTCTTATAACTTCTTCTTGTTAGTTTGTCTGTATGTTACAGCTATTTTACTCGCATGCTATTAGTGTTACAAAGCTGAATTTTGATATGATTATGGATATTTACAAACCTTTCAAAGTTTTGAAATTAAATGATTTAAGAAATATTTCATAGTGACTATTTTACATATGAAGTTGAGGTGATTTTTTTTCTTCACATAGCCGATGCCGTTGAATAATATTGGCGGTATATTACGAACACTTTTTCGATACCAAGATTCATTTACAAAAAAATAATAACTTACATTGGTATTTTCGTTAGTTACATGTCCCCAGTCCTACCAGTCAATCATTATTTTTTAATATCTAAAAGTATTTACAATATCAGCATATATAACAAAACTGAAAACAATTTTTACACGAAAGTAGACTCCATTAGTTTATTAGTACATTAGTAATAGTCATATAATGTGGTTAGTAAAAAGTTCATAAAAATTGCGTATGAAATATTAATGATTTAAATCAACACCAAAATCTGTGAAATATACACTAGGCAATATATTTATGTATTTGCATGGTCAAAATATTTTAATATCTCTCTAAATAATTCAGAAACGGAGCCCGCGAGTTCGAGTTATATTCGTCCATAACAAGTTTATTTATTACATGATATTGAAATGATATAATAAGTATCGAAAGAAAATAGACTAAAATTCAACCACTCTTAGAAAGGGAACTGCAAATTCTTAGCTTTTTGAAGCATTGGTACTTAGATAGTTTAAAATAAAGTCCACTGTTGCAAATATCTTTCTGTCTGTGCACACTAATCTCAAGGACTATTGAATAGATTGTGTTCCAGTTGTCATAACCATCCAGGATTGAATCCCGAAGAACGCGTGTATAATACAAACTTTTTGTGTAAATTAGCCGCCTTATGATGATGAAATTAAGGATACGTATCCTTAACTTATATTGGTATATACTATATAAGTTAAGGATACGTAAACATAATGCGACATAAAATTATTTGTCTTAAAAATACTACAAATAAATTTACAGAAATGTATTTCTATCTACCTAGATTAATTTAAACTATTGATAAACTCTATTTAAAAATAAGTGGTGCGTAGTGGTAAGTGGCCGTGTAAACATAATCTTTTCAAACTGGTACCCGAGGTAAAGACATCACTTGGTGTTTAAAGAAGTATTTCAAAACTAACGAAGTATTTTAAACAATAATTAACGTTTACTCGTGCTAAGTCGGGCCGAGTTATTAGTGGCACATATTTTTAACTCGGTATGATTAATAAGTTTCTTCTAAAAGAAATGTTACCTCATCGGAATTGCAAAATAGATTAGAAAACAAAAGACAAAAAATAATGGCAACTGTTTTCGTACAATAATAAGAGCAAAACATATTTGATTATTTTTTTAATTGGGGCATAATTCTATTCAACTGTCTTCAAATTAAAATCAACTTAATGGCAGATAACAAAAAAACATGTTCTAAAACGTAACGAAACTTTACAAGCTATAGCGTGCACACTTCATCCTTCAGGTAGTTCCGGAAAAAGGTTTCATAGAAGTAATTGGTTTGAATGCGAATAGTGTATTACATAAAAATCGAGCTTTAAAACATAGAACGTTTCACAATTTTGTACGTCACACTTACGTTGAATTGATGATTGTCTCCTTTGTGCTATTCACATTTTATTACATTTTCTACATACTGTAGTCATTCCAAGCGACATTAAAGTTTATTTAGCCTCATACTATTAATTACCACAGGCGATGTGTTTCGGTTTAATTTAACGTTTGTTAAAGTTTTTCTATTCATCATAGATGGCTTCTTTCAAAAGTGAACTAACTAATAATATTCAATATACCTTTAGATAACATATACTGATATATTAAGTTCTTTTGGCACAATTTTGGATAGAAAACGAGAAATATAATAATAATATGTAGCTAAAAATTAGAAGAAAAATACTTAAGCTTGTAACTACTGTTTTTTTACATAAAATGAATTCGGAAATGGTTATTATCCTTTTTTTGTAGAAATACCAGTATTGCGTAAACTTTTAATGACGTTTGCAGACGGTAGTTGATACAGAAGAACTCAGTTTATTGACGAAAATTATACGTAGGTACAATTGTAATACTCATATATGCCGCAATTTAGATTGATAAGAATCCAGTAAGATATACGTATGGATTTTGTCCTCAAAATTGATTCAGGATACATTTTTATTTATTTATTATTATGCCTCTCACAAAATCAGTTTGGAGCAATAGTTATTTGGTATATGTTTATAAAAATTAAAGCCTTGAATGTGGGTTCGGCAAATAGATCGCCTGCATTTGCTACAGAAAATAAATATTCTATTCTAACTTACTCGCCCTTTTGTAGTGGATTATCCATGATGATGATGAGTATCGATATTTGGCCATATAGTTAGTTTTATATGGGAAATTATTATGTCCTCCCATAACAGAAAATTTTGCTTTTTTAGTTTTTAATTTCGCATTTGAATAAAAAGATAAAAGAGGAACAAAAAATGATCATTGAAAATCTTTATTGCCTCCTGGTAATTATTGTTTAAAATTTTACCTTCTACTCCCACTATCATATTCCAATCGCATTTAAAATAGAGCCTTATTACTCTAATGCATGCGATAACCGCAAAAAAACAATATTCCGAATTGTTATTTCTACTCGTGTATGTTGAATGCATACACATGCAAAACCAAAGCACACAAAATACACTCGCGCATTTTGTTAGATAGTATCCGACAAGGAGACACTTTGTCAGACAGTCTCCGACAAGGAGGCATTTTGTTAGATAGTATCCGACAAGGAGATAATAAAAATAGTCATGAGATATTGTATGTAAGGAAATATATATTTATGTGAATTATTCTAATATACCAATTTTCATATAATTTAAAAATTTAAATCATCTGATACTGATAAAATTTTGAAATAATTAAAACATTTCAAAATTTTATAGAAATATGTACTTTGACCTAATTACAGTACAAACATACTGAACTATTTGTCACGTTGGTTCTGTTACATTTCTACAACAAAATATACATACGAGTGGCTCACAAATATTTCGCTTTTCGACTAAATGCAATAAAATTAGATCTAGCTGATGGTCTAATTTTATAACGAAAATAATATTTAAAAAAAAGATCATTAATCACTTTAATATATACTGAATGTCTCTTTTAATTATGCAAAATTAATTAAGTTAATTTGATGTAGTTATTAGTTCATTTAATTCAAAATATCTTTTGTTTTCCGATTTTATGATACTTAACTTAGTAATTAGTTATAAGTACTATTTAATTTTTTATATTTTTTCATGTGACCAGCGATTCTGCCAATGCATTGAGAATAAAATTAATTTCCAAAATAGTTAAAGAAGCTGTTCAATATGAATATCTAGGAAATGCTAGTTTTCAAGAAAATTCCAATGGATGTTGCAATGAAGCTTTCTGAGTAAGATTAATGGAACTTTACACAAAAATTATTTTTGAGTAAAATTCTATTAAATTTTATTCGACTAATGCAATAGCAAACTGCTCTTCTGTTCTAATTTATTGAAATTGCTTTACAATGAACTATTCAATAAAATTATTAAACTCCTTGCCCAATTTTATTTGAAATAGTTGAATTTTTAATACTTAAAAAGGGAATAAATTATAACGATATAGCTTGTATTTGGCTTATCAAGATTATAAATCAGATAATAAACAGAAATTTTATGTACTAAATCAAAGTTTTTCCTTTAAATTATTGCATAACATTTCGTCAATTTGACCTATCAGAAACAATTCTGGTTAGTGCAAAAATACAAGGTGACATCAACTTGCCTTTCCTCTGGTATACCCAAAACGAAATCAAATTTTCCAAACGATATTCCACTATTAAATAAGAAATCCACGGTTAAACACAAGATAACAAATGAAATTATCGAGTTTTGACTTTCCTTGACGGAATGTTGGATGAAACATGATTTTCGTTCTGTTTGTCTTGGAACGTAGAGGATTTTTCACCTCCATTTCGATCATGTTTTCTCATGACATTCATCCTGTCAGTTTTGTAAACCTACTCATACAGTACTACTGAACACCTACAGTTATTGAAATTCTTTTCAACAAGAAGTAAGGAAATTATTTTAGAAAAATAATTTCTTAAACAAATTGTGTAAACTGAACATTAAATGAATATTCGATCTTATAGGTGGGATATTGCCATATAAGGAATTTTCGTATTAGAATTTCGAGTCAAATGTCGCCACGTATGAAATAAACTAGTTTTATGTAAATATGAAATTATTGTCTTTTTATTTAATCATAAATTAATACTAAGAAATATTTAAAAAATTATTTACTGACAAACAGTTGTAAAAACTGTAACAGCTTTTATCTGGTAGAAATTATCCATAAAAATACCCAATCGATAAGGGTTGATTTCAATTAAAATATTTTTTCCAGACGATTTAAAATTAGAATATTTGAGAAATATCAAAATCTTCAATTCTCGGAACAAGATGTTGACGATTAAACTCTAAGAACGATTGTACAAATTGGGGTGAAAACAAATTAATTAAAAGTCAAGTATTAATCTTAATAGAAATTCCACGCTAAATCTAACTTCAAACACCTTTTCGTCCCCTTATACCGTTTATTATTTTGTCATATATTTCTTTCTGTTAGAATAATTTAGTTAAAAAATGATAAATTATTAGTTCAGTTTGTGTACAGAAAAGAATAATAATTATAGCAACGCAGCAATAAAATTATCAAAAAATTATCGTTGACGATAAAAAAATCGATTAAATAAAAGAAATATATAATTTAAAACATTTTTTTAATGGGATAAACTAATAATTGAAATGTTACACTACATTTTGTTTTTGTGTTAAAGTTTCTTCGTCCCCCATAACATAATTTCTTTTAAGGAAATATTCACATCTATTCTCAGTTATCATGTAAACCATCTTATTTATCAAATATATTTTCTCGAATACTCAGTTTAAGCTAATACAAAACTATAACATAGGAATGTCATTTTGGCTGCAACAAATTGGTTGTTTATTTTTCTTTCCAATATTTCCTTAGATATGTATACTTCATCTCATCTTCAGCTATTTGCTTATTTCTAAAAACTATTAGACTAATTTTAACAGAATGCTTACTAAGAGAGTGCTTAAGGCCGAAACCAGATATTAAAATTCTCTTTTGTGAAATGATCCTGAGGATTTTTTAATCCGATTACTGGCACTCTGGAACAATATCAAGTATCAGAGCCTAAAAGTGATGAATAGAATTTATCGAAATTATTACAGTAATTTGGTTTAACGTATCTTTAATCGTTTATAACGCACTGTTTTGAGGTGAGGTGAGGCGTATATAACGCACTGTTTTAAGGTTTAAAACCATGTTAGTGGGTAATAACTTAATCAGAAAAATAAAAAATTTTCTTGAGTAAAGCCGCCGAGAAAATACTGGTGTAAACGACATTTGGCTTTTTTACGTAAATAGATTTATTTCATTGATTTTGATTTTCTTTGTTTCTCAATTCAAAATGAGATAATTTTGAATTATATTTAATTTACTAATACAACTAATGTGTTAGTGAAATTTGGTACAGGTCACACGAAATCATCAAACAATTTAATGTATCGATGATTATTTTATAATTTTTATCCATTCCTTTCATGCTGAATACGACGTTACAGTGCAAATTATAATCTGACAACCTTATAATTACTATGAGATCACCAAAAGAGACAGAAAATTGAAAGCTAATAGTGTGTTCGTAAAAATGAGCAAAAGGTTTGACGTAGCTTCTTCTGATTAAGTGGAAATTTATGACGATCCCAACTAAAATATTGAGTATCAATTTTGTTGGCTGACAGCAACTACACCCAAAGAACATCTTCAAGAAACATGGACTAAGTGGTGAACATGTATTTTGTGCGAAAATATACACATGAGTCAAATTAGAAATAAAAATATTTAATTTTTTTAACTAGGAGGAGTAGATGTTTTGCTTTCTTGACATAAATGAAATATGTATGTAACGACATATTAAATTTTCTTATATGGATGAGTCTAAAACTTAAACATAAAAGTACCTGTTTTTGACAGCATGCGAACATATGCACCATATTAATTATTTTCATGGCAATCACCATTTCAAAAAATATAAAAAAATCGTTTTATTTCATTCAGGTTTGTGAAATATAAATTTCCTATTCATCTTCAATATGCTGTGAACCTTAATTTGTTTCAAAGATGCTTCATGTGACATTTCGCAAATCAGAGTCACTATTATATTCCATACGTAAAAATAATATGAAGACGCATTTTTGTATACTCCTACAAAAATGTAATGTGGCACGAAAAATGTCATTAAAAATAAGGACGAAGCTCAATAAAATCGCTCTATGGCATGTGCTCATAAATCTTGAAGTCAATAAATAGTAACATCAAAACTCAGTCAAGCAGGTAACTGGCAACATACGAGTGTGACCGGAAATGGTTATTGGCCGTTGTCAAATTTAGTTTAGTCATATTTTGTGAATGGCTGTCAGTGCACGGTCATAAATAATAGATCTAACATCCGGCCGCGTTTAGATAATGTCAATGCCTTTCTTATTTATGAGGGCGGAATTTCACCGGTGGCATTGTCTTCACAGAGTAATCTTTACATGGTATATCAGGTGAAGAATTTTCTCTTTACGAGAGGGAAAGCGGGAAAATGTTATAATATCAAACAGGTAAATATTTAATAAACATTTGAGTACTTGACAAGTTATATTTCCAGGAAAGTAAGATCTGACCGAATTAGAGGCTTAGTCCATAATTAAAAATAAGACACATATTGTTTTTTTATTAAGTAAATATTAGGACTGAACTTGAACACACCACTGTGTAAAAAGAGGCCATCGAAGTGTTTCATTCGATAGGAATAGTTTAGGCAAGACATATTACGTTCTTTTAAAATTGAATATATTCTTTATTTATTATCTTTATTTATTATCTAAGCATGTAGCTATAATTATTAATAAAATTAGTATAAAAGTTTATACTGTTAGTCACAAATAACTCATTTCAAACATTTATTAAGGAATTGTTTTCAAGATATTACTAGATAATCTATAACAATTTGGTAAGCTTTTTTTCTAAAATGTTTGGATATTAGCACAAAATACTATTAAAAATAAATTACAAAAGAATTGGTTTTCTTTTGTAATTTCTTGCCAAACTATGAACTTTTCCATACAATTGCTGAATTCTGACGAAATATTTACTTTTTAAGAAAAGAATAAAATTTAATTGTGAATTTTTAATGAGTAAAAATGGACACAAAGTATAAAAAATGCAGATTGTTTATCCTAATACATGGATTGGAAATAATGCAAAAAATTTAAAAAAATTAGAAGTTTCCTTTTATTTAGTAAATAACATTCTCTCACAAGATTTGGAACTCCAAAGCAATACATGATTATTGATGCAACAGTATAAGCTATCATTTTTGTCCGGTCATTTGTATATTTCTTAGTGACTGAAAATGTATCCCTGAACTAAATATCATTTACCTCCACTTTAAATATAGTATTCTCTAAGGGAGATTTGATGGAACTAAAATTAAATGACAGCGCAGAAAATGTTAAGTCATTAGAGAGTGTCGGCTTGAAGTTACAGTAAGGGCATAAGACTATTTTATCCTCGTTAAATGTATTCTTGAAATGTAAACATAACTTTGAAAAACTTGAATTTGCTTATGTATTGAGCAATAAAAATATCTGTGAAGCTCGTTTTGCGACAAATTTTCACGCAATAAAACGTATACTCCTAACGAGAATGCTATTGAAATTCTCGCTACTATCAAAATTAGCCATGCATCAATTTTAAGAGTTAATTTTGTCAAAAGTTCAAATCAAAATTTTCATGGTGAGACTGCAGTTACAGCCTTTGTGTATCAATTTCTCGTATTTGATTAATTCAGGCCGAGTTGGGATTAAAAATTGGTCTCCAAATAATAAACATTATTTTTTTTAAATTTATTGTCAGATTACGTGAACAAACTTTTGTAAAATAAAAATAAGTAGGTTTTAAACGGCAGCCAAATTATATTAAAAATCAATTCGAGAAATTATTTTTAATTCAAAGATACTACTTTCTTCTGTAAAAACTAATAAACATGAAAGAGGAAAGTAACTGAAAAGAGGAAAAAAATTATGTTTCAAGAAAAATATTACGACGTAAAAGTATCTTTTAAGGCAGAAACCATTGACTGAAAGATTCTATATTAAAATGCATTCTTGTAACTAAGGTAATGCATTGTTAGTATTTAATTACAATAAATTATTTTAAAAACACAAAGGTTGTATGGAACCATGATCATTTTTTAACCAGCTAGTACATAAGTTCCATTTACTAATATCTCGTTTTAAATTTTGTCATTTAAATTTTTCAGGGAATAATTTTTTTCGCATTATCTAATACCTATCACTATACGTGTAAAAAGTTCACACAAATAAAAAAATAATATAGTGTTTAATAATAAGTAAGATACTAGTTTCCAAAATTCCGGTTTCGGAAAGAGAAAGTGGCCGAAAAAATATATTTCTCGGGCAAAAGTCCTACACTCTCTTCTACACAGACTCTGTAATAATAAAAAAGTCATAAATAAAAGAATAAAAGTGAACCCAATGGAAATTTCTAAAAAAATCTCGTATATTTCATATTAATTGTATGGTTTTGCTTAAAGTTTTATGAAATCCGTTCTTCAAGTAAAATAGTTTTCATCGAATCGCACCTTGTAGTGCTCATAGGGATTAGTCCATTGGATTTATCATGGATACTTAATCCAGTAGTCGTGAAAAAGAAAATAATCAAAACTTTAAACGTTTTATAAACAGTTCAGCTTGTTCGGCTATTAAGTATTTGTCAACAGTATTCATTGTAAATTGTTTCCCCTTATTCAAAGATGCCTAGTGACATGGTCAAAAATGAAGATATCATTTGAAATCCTATGAAACTCTTTCCTATATACTGAATCACTCGTTACTTAGAAATACTTGTCAGATATTGAGCTTAGCTCCACTTGTCAGTTAGTGAGCTTATTTCTCGACACTAGATATTGAAGGAAGAACAAATTGATGATCGTTGTTTTGTTTCACTCGAAAAGTAGAGGAAAGTTCATCTTCATTTCTTTTGTGTTCTCTTGAATCTTCAACCTGTCAACTTCGTAACCCTACTCGCCTTTATAGTCACTTTTGTATACTTGTATTTTATGCGACCGCACGTTGTGGATAAGATCTGACTAGTTGTTCGAAAATTGAGCGGTTTAACAAAAATGTTGTCTTGCAAATGTTCGATCGGATGATGTTAATAATTATAAACCAGGAAGTCTCAAAGTTATTGACTTAAATTAATTATTACTTTTTTTCAAATTGTTATTTTAGTGGCAGCAAGCAAATATGGTCATTAGCTAGCTGCAATTAATACAAGAAAGTGAATGAACTACAATGGATTACTTTAATGAACACATATTTGAATAAAAAACAGTGACATTTTAAGCAAACACAATTTCTAGATATAAAATAAAAAATATTGATTCTCCCACATAATGAAATTATTACAGTTCCCACTAGAAAGTATGGAAATTCTTCTAAATTAGATGGTTTAATAAATAGAATTATGTAAACTAAAACAATGAATAAGTCCTCATCGATTAAAAGTCACAATTCAGGAAACATAATTATAAATTCCACTTCTAATTATATGTCGCTTTACCTACGATAGTTACGTAATAATAACTGAGTACGTAATAATAGCTTTGTTTTTATTTTATGTGAGATTATAATATGAGATTATACTAACAAATGCACAAAATAGTATTAATTGATACAACATTTCAATAAACTAACAGGATTTTTTGGCAAAATATAGGGATCGATAAGAATTGTATCTCATTGAAATATTATTTTTTTAGTTAACTTAAAACTACAATAATTTATTAAAAACTAGAACAATTCCACATCTTTAGTTTACAGAAAAAACCTCGATGATGAAATTCGGGAGTGCTATGATACGAATGTTGATGAAGAAAAAATTAACTAAAAGCAGAATAATTGATCGCTAAGTGTAATTTCAAACTCCTTTTCATCTTCTTAGTGTTATTACACATATTCATTTGTTGATATTCAATTCAAGAAAAATCATTTTATTAAAAAGTTTATTATTTGTCTAAATAAACATTCAAAAAGGAATAATCATATATTGAGAGCGAGACTTAAAGAATAATTTTAAAACTTACTGTTGGTAATTTAAAATTTAATGAAATAATAAAAGGAATATTTAATATGTATTTCAAAAAATATATTTGTAAGGACCTTTGAAAATAAAATATGCCTTGGTATTGGCTTTATCTAAACGTTTTCGTCCCGCAAAAAGTATTTCCTTTCAACGAATTGTTATGTCTTTTGAATAAAACTATCTTACTCGCAATGTAACAAATGTTGTTACTAATTACTCAATTTATTTGAATGAGAAACAGTAATAAGGATATATCTGTAATTTCAAGTTAATAGTTAAACATGCTCTTCAGGCCTTTCCAAATCCAAAAGGATTTTTTTTTAGAATTATTACTATCCGTGTGCCTTTCTCTCTATATGTTTTTTCGAGGAACACACAAACCCTATTAGACTAATTGGAACAAAACATTCTATATCACGATTATTGAGATCCATTTTGAAATTTGATTTTTCATTTACCTCTTTGAAATATTTCTTAAATAGCATTTAGACACTCTGTTTCTTTGCTTATCTGTAAAAACTTCCATAATAAAATTTCAATGAAATTTTTAATGAAATTGTGGTTAAGGTACAAATTAAATTTTAGTCGTTTTTTATAAAATGCGCCCTAATAATTTTTAAATCCTATTATTATCAGTGAGGCCCTAAGATCGAGCGCATGGATTTAAAAATTAAAAGTAGAATTTGAGATGACTATTACCATGATTTGGTTTGAAGTTCACGTTAATATATAAAATATTTTTATATTATTTAAGTGTATTTTTGACACGAAAATTTTATAAAAATACCTATATCTGTACCAAGCTGTACGGAGACATTTATACAGCAAATGTTTAGCTTTAATTTTAAACGTATACGTACTTCTGAATGATTTTAATTTTTTTCTATTTTACATTTTCTTATTTTTATAAATTCTTAATTATATCCATTTTAAAAAATTAAGTATAATTTAACTTCCGCCTAAATCCATAGATTTGTATATGATCTTTGTATTCGGCAGTATATCACAATTTTTTTTATTAAAATATAATGTAATGTGAGCTATACTACGGGCGCGGTCTCCTTGCATGCGAAGAAATAAAACGTGTGAGCAAAACGAAGCATATTGCACGATTACTTGCACTCACAGGTCTTACGGCAACGGTTAGTGATGCGAAACGCTGGTGTCGTAATATTATCGACAAGCCACGTAGAAAATTGAAGTGAAGCAATATAATTTAAATATTTTATTTTTTATGTACTTATAATACATAGTTTGTATAAAAACGTAATATTTAGCATTATAATACATATTTAGAAGTAACATTACCAATATTTTAATTAATATTAGACTAAGTGACTATTCATAATTAATCCATTTATTAGCTGTAGCAAACTACGTGATAAATATTTAATATTAATTAATTACTAATTATTACTGCCCATACAACCCTTGATGTGGGCGCAAGTAATGGACATTCTCAATGGAGGTCATTCTCAAATATGGAGGTCATTCACTCAATAATGGAGGTCATTCTCAATATCATAAAAATCTACAAGATCAAGATTTGAGAAAGTTACATATGCCGACAATTAATTACTGATTATTTCGATCATATCAAAAATCGTCATTAGAATTTTCATTTAAATTTTTGGTGGTATCTTCCATTCTTAAACTTACATAACAAATTTTTGCAGCAAGTTCTCGCGTCTTATTAAAATTAAGTTTTTTTTAACTTCGGTGGATCTTATTTAATTTCATTTAAAAATGTTGAGAATAATGCGCGCTTGTTGATTAATACTGATACCAACAGATTTAATATTGCTCTCAAAACGTGTGAGTTACTAACCAAGTGTTTGCGTGAAATAATACCGCGGCCGTGGTTTAGTTTCATTTATTTTCAATGCGATTTCATGGTTTGGATTAAATCAGTTCAAATTTCTCTTAATATCGATATAGTGGATTTGGAATGATAAGGTAACAAGCAAACATATGATTCAATATAACAGCATCTTACTTGCAATAGGATATAACTTACATACTTCACTGACCGTTACAAAAACGTTTATAGCAATAATGAGTTAAGTTAAAATAGTTAAATAAATTTTAAAACATCGAAGATACAATTTTAAAAATTCGTATGTAAAGTAGCACATTGTATTATATTGCTAAACATATAATATTTACAATTTTGTACATCACGCTTACGCAGAATCGATGGTTAACTTCTTTTTATCTGACATATTTTGAAGATTTTTACAAAACTGTATTTATTCTCTATAGTTTTTGTATATATCGGTAATTTTATGCTATTTAAAATGATACACATCTTAGAATAAGATATAATTACATTTTTTTATAAAATTAAAAGCTAAAAATGATATATGCTAATGAGAAAGCATTTCATGACGAACATTGTTTTTACACAAATATTCATTATACCCAAAATACTTGCATATTACATTATAAATTTTTACAAATATGCTCCAAATATTATCGAAATTTTATGGATGACGAAATTTTCTGAAGTATTCTAGGCATATTATTACGAGGAACGATTTTACGTTTTACTGTTAATTTTATCTAAACTAATACTAATATTATAATACGTAAATAACTAATTATTGTCTGAAGGAGAAAATTTAGAATAATGTTTGTGAATTTATCAATTCGAGGTAATTTCAAAAACTGCTCAACCGAGTTGAAAAATCATTTCTCCAGTGAATATCTTATTTTAGATAGACTACAGTTCAATACACATTAAGCATAGCAACTGCTGAAGTTAAGAAAAACGCATATATTTCATAAGAATTTCCTGGTCTATACAAAATAGTAAGTTGAAGTTTGCATAGCGATTTTAAAGACAAGGTTAAACAAAATAACGAAACGTGCAATCGTTTTTCTAAATTTAGAGTTATATTCAATAGAGAAGGTATTCATAAGGAAGATAAGAGAAGATACGCATATTCTAATTATTCCGACCGAAATTGCTATCAACCGGTTGCCGTTACCGGTGGAAATATAATTTGGTTACGTTGTAAATAAATCCCAAGGACAAACTTGCAGAATGGTTGAATTCGATTTGACATCGGAATGATTTTTTTATGGGTTTCTTGTTGTTGTTTGGGGTAGGTAAAGGAGAAAACTAGTATATTTTACATCCAACCAATGAAAATGAAATTATAAATATAGTGTGTGGAGGAGTCATTAAAAAAGTGAAGATAAAGAAAAAAAAACGGAGTAAAAAAAATCAAATATGTATAAAATAAGTTCATAAAAATAGTTGTGTAAAACGCGTTGTCGTCGAATTTTTTTAAATTTTGATATAGTATTCAAACTAAAAATAACTAACTTACCTTAAAATTTGAAAAATTACTTAACTTTTAGTTTTTATAAAAACTTGCACTTAGAAATTGTACAATTAACTTTACTGTAAAAATAGTTATTTCATCAAACTTTTAATTTTATTTAAAACCCGTCTAGGGATTTGTCTGAAAAACTTGGCCATTATAAAATGAAGTTATATTAATATTTTGAAAAAAAAAATATTTGCCGCTTAATTTTGATTGAAGTCGCCCTAAAAAAATGCACAATTAACGTTACAGATACATACAAAAACGCGTCTAGCGATTTGTCTAAAAACTAAGACAATTTAAAATTATGTTATATCGACATTTTGAAAAAACAAAGTTATTTACCGTTTAGTTTTGATAAAAATCGCACTGGAAAACTATATACTAACATTATAGGAAAAGTAATATCCCCAAAATTATTTTTTTTAAACGCGTCGAACGATTTGTCCAAAAGATTAAGTTAATGTAAATAATATATTGAAACTTTTGAAAAAAAAATTTACCGTTTATTTAAAAAAAAAATTACAGGGGCTCTCAAAAATTGTACTACTAATATTACAGGAAAAGGTTTATTTCGACACAATCCATTTTATTTAAAAAAAATGCAAACATTTGTCCACAAACTGTTAAAATAATATTATATGAAGGGTGTGGAAAAAAAATTTAATTATTTTCGAAAAAAATATTATGCATATTTTTCGATCTTACTCTCACTACAACTCACCTATACATTTCCGTTGTACACGAATGAGGCCATGGGCAAAATTTAATTACTATAACTTTTAGTTTTCTATAAATTTATTGAATTAACCCATTTATTTGTCATAGGTTACGTATAAATTAGAGATTAAATATTTTTATTCTTTGGCTACTAAATTACTATGACCAATATCTACATTCGAATAAATGGCATGAATAATTGCAAAGAAGTGCATATTCAGGTGAACTTGTATTTGTTTCTCTTAACAATGTTGCGAAGCCGCGAAGAACGATATTAAGGCGTACCGACGTGAATTATTTAAAAACCTTCAATACGACACACTTTAATCCACGTATAATATGTGTACTGGAATTGCAAAACTAGGGGACTAATTATATATCTGTAATTCACAGACTATGATTGGAAACCGGAAAACTTATTCACCAAATTTTTATTTGAGTGGTAACGATGTTAGATGCTACGGGTAGGGTTCTTAACATGTTTCATTTGTTTCATGTGCTTTTCTTATAACCTGTATGTTTTGTTTAACTTATCAAGTAACGTTTGCATCAAATGTTTGTCCTTATTAGGGGCTATTTATTTGTATATAAAGTCAATACATTATTAACTCGTCAATTCTTTTTTTAACAGCGTAGGTAGCAACTTGTATGTTTTGCTAATTCCAAACTTCTCATCCAATATGTTATTTTCACAAAAAAGTGCAAATTAAGCATAGCTAACGAATCAAAATTCTGAACTAACCAAGTTCGAAATGAGGATAATCAGGACAATAACTGCTTTTCTTAATAGTAGTAGCAGTACTCTTTGATAAAAAGTGGTAAATTTTCCAAATTACCAGAATTTGTGCATGCGTTATAAATGCTAATTGTTTTATATACCCTTATAAGCGATAGGACAATCCTAGATACACTGCTGGTACATTCATTAGATATGTGAATTTTATAATCCAATCGGATTTAAACAATTTTCTTGTTTTCCGTGTAAACTTTAATATACAAAATAAATCTGCTGAATAATAATCCATTAGTACGTAACTAAAATGTTAACCATAGTCCAAGAATAAAGACGATTTATTCAAATTTCTGATATGCTTCTGACAATAACGCAATGTAGGACAAAACCCGTAATTCAAAACATCAACTAAATTCCATAAAAGCTCTGTGTCACGTGACTATAAGGATTGTTGTGCGAAAACAGTTTAATCGTAAAACTCGTTCAAATAAGTAACGGCTTCTAATCGAGTGTATATCGAGTGAATCGAAAACTTTCATCGGTCGTTGTCAAATTTAGCTTCGGCATGTTTTGTGATTGGTTGTCAGTGCACAGTCGTAAGTAATAAACCCAACATCCGTTCTTTTTCGATATTGTCAATATTTTTTCTATTTATGGTAGCGATGTATTGTCTTCCCAGAATTACCCATATGCGAAATATTTAATGCCTGTATATAAGGGTAAGGTGAAATAACTTTCAGTTAATAATGGGAAAAGTGGCATTAAAATTTCAAATTAATTCGAATGAAGAAGACATTTTCATTGTAAAGTTAGAGAGCTGTCTAATAGAGTATAGTAAGTGTCTTATAATCTCTTTAGTCAATAAGAGGCAAGCCTAATTTTAATCCTCACTGACAAATGACTTCACGAATATTATAAAATGACCCTGCCAAAACTTGACAAATTGATGAAAGCCGGTACCCACTATTTGGAGTCTTACGTCCTCCACTGAATATGCAATTCTAAATAAGTGTTTGATTTATAATGAAAAATAATATCATATTTGAAATAAAAAATAGGGATCGAAAATACAATATAGCGTAAATAAGATTTAATTTAAAATGCAAGACAGCATGACAAACTTGCTATAATATGATCATTGATAAATTCACGTATTTATGAATATTTTTGTTATATTTTTTTCATTTAATGATCGGAATTTCATGAAGTATCAGTCCGCAATAAACAAATTACAACTTCTTCGGCTAAATTTCAGAATTCATAATCACTTGTACAGGTATGATATTCACTTTGGTGACACTACTTTATGAAAAAAATTGTTACGAGTAACGGACAGTCAAGAAAGACTTGACGCAGTATTTATTTTCTTATACCAAAAATATGCTACAAAATACCGGATAGATATTTCCACGGAGATAACATTGTGATCGTTAAGAAGGAAACAGCGCATACAGACAATTGCGCTCAACCAAGCGCAAAAAATGCGATTAGCATAATGTTGAAGATCGTATTGCGCAGATTAGGCGGATCGATGAGTCTTTGCGGAGACACATTAAGCCCCGCGGTGGTCTGCGGACTTCGACAACTGAGGTGAAGGATATCGAAAATATCAAACTCTTTGGAGGGTCGCTCTGGAATATAATTTATTACCTCGACGGGATTTGAACATGCAACTTCAATTTCGTACAGGGCTATCTGCATTTTAGGACCCCATTTTCTTATTTATTTAGTATGAACGGCAGAATATCGTAATAAGTGTCTTTCTGGAATATGCAGTGTGGAGGCGATTTAAGTAAAGGTTTTTATAACTATTAATAAAATTTTATAAAATTCAAGTGGAAATAAAGAAAGTTCATATCCGAATTCAGCTTGTGCATTGAAGATCGTGTTTAAGTCATAAAGTAAAATATGTTTGGAATAAAGGCAGTAAGACTATGTTCGTGATTAGACTTTTATATTTACGATGTTTATCTTAAAAAATCACTTAATTATCAGTCGAGGGCCTAACGTGCGAGTCGACATCATCAAAAATGAAATTGTTTATTACTTAATGGATATATTGGAAGGATCAAACTGTTGACCAATAGTCTAGACCCTAAATGCCATCAAGATAACCCGCCTTACCGAACCTTTTTCAATCTTTTCCGGTATGCTTAGTTAAAAAAATTTTTTCCTTAATATCGCTTCCCTAATTTCGTAAATTTTGTATTCTTAATCTACTCTCTATGTATTCAAATATGGTATTTCCACCAGCATAAGTCAACATTTTAATTTTGTATATATTTGCAATGTTTTAATAAAATTTCATATAATGCTTAACAGTTCAGAAGTCAAGAGATTATAAACAAAAAACCCTTGTCTTGTAAAAATTTTGCCATGAAGCAAAATTGGATTGTTAATTGTAATAATATTTTGTCCCAAATATTACAGATGGTCGACACAAAATTCTTTATGTACAACAATTTTTTTTCACGATAAAGCTATGTTACGGTAGCAAGGATTTAATTAGGTTTCCGTATTACAAAAAGTTATGGGTTGCAGCTTATGTCGTTGAACCCCTTCGTGGGTCCCGTAGGTTGTTAAGTCTAATTATTTTATTGAAAATACAACCAAGGGAAGGACTTTTAATTTTAAGGTGGATTTATTAATTTACTCAGGCCTTCATCGATAGTGTTAATCAACACGCCAAACAAATGAATCGCAAGTCCAATGTTATTTTAGAAGAAAGAGAAGTAAAAAGGTGAATCTTAATCGTTTACACCTTCTCCACTTTTCGAGATTGTAAATTGAGCAGAAGAAAATTTTACCATTCTGTACCACATTCACTCCTGAATTGAGAGACGTCCGCAATAATCAATTGGTCGTACGGCAGGCTCACACGGCAAATACAAGAATTTTAAATTGGAAGTGGTTCAAAATTAATATATATTATAATCTACGTAGAATATTAATAGCTCCTAACAAAAAGGAACAAGCGTCGAAACCTTCTATATGTTTTGTTTCAATAACATTATAGTAAACATAGGTAAATATTGTTTTATGTTGATTTTTCACATTCCGGTAGCGAAACAACAATATTTTTTGTAATTAGTTTTACGTCGCCTAAACGCTTAGTTCCAATAACCCTTGATATTTCATATTTCTGTACAATTATAAGGGTTCTTCCTATTTTGTTTGGATTTTACACATTTCTTATAAAACGTTTATTTAATGTGCAGTTATATATTTTCTGTGCTTTTAATATCAGTCGGTTTATTGTTTCAATCGTACATATTCCTACTATATAATTTCTGCATGAAATGCAGATTAGAATGTTTTTACAAAACTATGGTTCAGACTGAAGTAATAAGTACCAATTCAAAAACCAAATAGCTTGTTAACAAATGAACTCAAAATGTACATTAGATGACAACCGTGATGGCAAATAATAACAATATTAAATAAATGTATAAAATAATAAAAATCAAGCCCACGTGTCTAAGTGGTATCATTAACCAATTAAGCCAGCAGAAAGTCTGCATCTAATATCAAACCAAAAACTTGAACCACTGCATTATGCGGCTGATGGTTCGACATACAATTAAATAGGAAATAGATATTACAATCTAGAGTAAAAGGTAGTACAAACTCTTTTTAATTATTCTTATTTCGGCGATCCTCCGCGAGTATTGGCGGTTGACATTCAAGTACACATGGGATTGCAGTTAAGACCAGTGGTCTCTTCTAATCAGTGTAACATGATCTAGGGTATACTTATCGCATTTGTTAAAATTCAGATATCAAATTCGTTACCTTAAGTAACAGTAAGTAGCATAAAGCGGTACCAAATTCAAGATCGATAGGTAATTAACCTAATTTGTTATGTATCTGCAATAGCAATACATAAGTAGTATGTATAGCTATACATACATAACATATGAAAAATAAACACTGAAAACCCTCCCAACAAAGAATGAAAATTAATTAACGACTTCAATAATTTTCTTAATAGCTATCCAGAATAATCGAGTATAGTGCAAATAGATGTAGATAGATATTTAATGATACCAAGAATGAATATTATTACCTGTTATGTAGATATTTTATTAATTTGAGAGTTAACATTTAGCATGTCTTTACATCAGAATTATTATGCACGTATAGATAAGGTGAACACGTTTGTGTGTACATATTTAGCGGAGTTCTTTATGAATAATGGAAATTTGGGAAAGAAGCAAAGCGACTTATGTTTGCTGCTGAAATAATAGGATAGTATCTTAACTAATATGGCTCAAAAGGAGACAGCTAGGTACCAATTGATGGATAGTTATACAAATATATTAATATTACTTTATGATAGCTAGAACACATACCAAAAATGTGATACGCAACTGAAAGTATAATGTCTAAAGATCTAGAGAAACAGAATGGTTATTACAGAAAAGGAAACATCGATGAAATGCTCTTTAGTCGTTTTCTGTTTCACGGGAAGCAAAAATTATGTAAATGTGGAAATAGGCATAAATACAGTGTATGATATTCGAAATGTTTAAAAAATTATTGTTTGCTGAAAGCATGTAATATCTGATTTATAGTATATTTCTGGCATGAAATTGAAGATTGAGTACAGAAAAGTTGTAATACAGAGAAGATGCCATCTTCAAAACTAAAGTAGCCATCGACAAACGTTAACTAAACAACAAGTTTGCACCCACAAATGATTGAACCAGCCATTTGTTTTTATCGCACGAACAGGTTGTGTTAATAGTTAACATTTTTTTAAATTTACTCTAGATCTGTGATTGCAGACCGGCAAAATGGTCGCTGGTTTTTATGACTATGCTTAATTGAAAGTAAGAGTTAAAAAATAAAGCAGCCTTTTTTGATATAATTAAATTTCACTTGAGATTTAGTGTTGACATAATTAATTTCAGATTATATCAATGAGTCACGTACGGCACTAGACGATTATGAAGGCGAAACAACAACGTCGGACCATCGGACCGAACATTCAACTTTATAGCTTCAGTACAATGTATTTTAAGGTCTGTACCTGATTGTAGAACAGATAATGATCCTAGAAGGTCTATGTAATTTTATTAGATATTAAAACAGAATTATAAATTTATTTCTACTTTTGAATTTTATTAATTTTATTTTATTTTTTTAAAATATATTTGAAGCCCCAGTATCTGAAATCCAGCAAGCATGTTAAGAAAACGTCACGTCTTGGGGGATCACCCTAAAAATTTTATTATCATGATATCTTTAAATCGCGTAAAGCATACATTAGCGATTACTGCCATTTTTAATTTGTTTACCTGGAATAAATGTAGTTCAATTCTCAAGAATATTTAGTCTAGAGTTTAATTTTAAAATAACATCTAGATCTAGACTCATCACAAGCTTACGCAATAAACTGAAGAAGAGCGTCCAGGAGATGTTATACACATCGTATACACACTATTACTCCATGCTATCGGAATAAGTTAATTTTTTGTTTTTTTTTCATTGTAATACTTACCTATGCTTATAAGTTATTTATATTTGTTTAGTAGCTTATGAGTCGAAATCGAGAGCCACCGGATTTTTTTTTCGATAACATTACCAAAAGAAAACACGAATAAGTTATTGCATTAAAGTTGTTTAAAACTTGTCGATTTTCAAGTAAAAACTCTCCATAGTGTTCAAAAAGTCGTCGGGGATAAACCAATGGATGTTACATAAATAGAAGTGTGGTACTACTGCTTCAAAGATGGTCGCACATTAGTGTAGAGTAAAGCGCGTTCCTCTAATCCTTCAACGGAAGGGAGATCGTCATTGGCTAAATCATTAATCCTGTCGACGTAGGAACATCCAATCACATTTAAAGAGCTTGCACATAAATCAAACATCAACCTGCAGATGAAGTGAGCATCAAATCCATCATGATGATGCACCCGCTCATTCTTTCCGTTTTATATAGAGTTACCTAATCAGATATACTTAAGTATATCTATTTTTGTCAGACTCCCTATTTTTTTAATATCTCCGTGTGACTTCTGACTGATTCCGCTGAGTTAAACGTGGCTTTAAAGGGCTGGTCTCATTTCAGTCTAGATAAAACATGACGCCGAATACAATATAGAATAGTTATGTCTGCATAGAAGTATTTGTTAAGGATAAAGCTCGGATATTTTTTGAACCCAAGCATGTACCAAATAAAGATATAAATCCAGCGTCGTTCATATTTGTGATATATTAGTTGATATCTGGAACTAATATAAATTTTTATTTAATTATCTAATAACTTACAATAGGCACAAAGGCTTCCAGGTGTTTAGCTAATGAATAGTCGTTTCTATATTTTTTGGCGCTAAATCTAATGATTAGTGTTACGTATTTCTTGCAGCATGAAGAATATAATCCATTTTATGTCCACAAATTGACATAATAATAACAACTAAATATAATTTATTCTCTCAAAACACAGTTGAGTATATCAAAATCGGAACTTGTGTTTCTTGTTAAATAAGGACATATTGAAAATTAGTCTATATATTTCTATCTATTCGCATTATTGAACAAACTTTTATTAGAATGGGAACAGCATCAAAAAAAAGTACGGATATATTTTGTGCTTTTTCGCATTAAATTTTGTACGAGGACTTATCGTCGTACACTCATTTATGTTATAGAAGGATTTATACTAGGCTTATCCATAATGTTCCCTAACTTTTCTTTAGGGTAGTCAAGGTGAACAACAGTGTATATGTTTCAAATTTCAGCATAAAAGACAACCAAGAGACACATAAAGAAAAGCCTAAATAAATATAAACCATAATTTTGTTCGTTGCGTTTTGCAATTTTTTTTAATATAAAATAACCAATTTCCACGGCGTTTATAAACGAAAGAAATATAAATATTAAAAATGCAATGTGGGATAATGTGAAAGAAATAAAGGCCGAATTAGTTTTACATAAAAAAAAAATATTGCAGAACTCTTCGATGGTTGATGGCAGATGACACGATGAATTCAGTGTGAACGAAGTCGTGGATACAGCTAGTTACTAAATGAAATCCGAAAAAAGTACATGGACATATTAAGGAAAAATAAGCACATCCAAGGATTTCTTGACACTATTCTAGTGAACTAAGGATACCTAATTAGCATACACGTTCTTAGAAATATTCCTTTTAATAGTAATGGAGGGTAAGTGAGGTAATTTCTTTATTCATATTTTAGAGCATCTCAGTAAAGTAGTTTACCAGCAAGTTATATTTTGCACACAACATAAGTCACCAGTAAATACACTGATGCGCATTATCGACTGTCTCTCGATCTTTCGACAACTTTTTTCCTAGTGTTCGATGACTTTAAGGAATTGTTAGGAAAGTGTTTAAGGAATTGTTGAATGTTGTGGAACATTCAAACTACGATGTACGGATAATTAAAAACATATGTTAGTTTTTACATGTATCGAAAACTTAACTAGTAGTTTAATATTAATAATTGTTTCCGATTTAAAACATTTGAGCCAAGCAATATTTCTATGCCTTATTTATTTTGAATCTCTGTTTACGCGACGCATACCAAAAAACTTTCGAGTCATTTGACTTTTTCGCAATTTCATTATCGGGTAATTTACATGAAATATCCATGAATTATACCTTCCTTGCTAATCAATCTATCCATTAAAAAATAGAAATTAAATCCTTTCAATAGGGGCTGAAATTAGATAGACAAACAAACATGCAGGCAGATGATGAGATTTTTTGTTTTTTATTGCGTAGTGATAATTATTTTAAAACCTAACTTCAATTTTTTAAGAATCTAAATTAAGAAAAATAAAAATGTTAATAACTTTAATTAATACAAAAGTGGCTCAAATTAGGACAAAATATTAAAGACTAAAACTATTCGATAAGTTAAAAATCACAGAAAATGAAGAAAGTTATAGGGAAAAATTTAGGCGTAGCGTATAACCATTGGAGGATGAAATGGTGACAAAAGTGTTAAACATTTTTCGGTCACAACTCATGAATGATGACATTAAGTTAAAAGAAAATGAGTGCCCATTTTTTCCCCTAGTTCCAGCAGCATTGAAATATGCCGATTATTTGCATTATACTAAAGTATTTCAATTCATTCCATACTGTTTAACATTATTTTTTGCGGCTCTGCAATATTTTTAAGATACTAAAAAAATAATAATAAGTGATCCTAAAAGTCTCCACATAGCCTATTCAAAATTCCAAATTAACGGCAATCCTTCCTATACGGCAACTTAGACGATAAAGCAATATTTAAAAAAAGTCAGCACCTTTATTAACAATACAAATTAGTCAGATCCTTTGTGTTTCAGAGATTTTATATCTTTTTCATAACCGGAACGGAGTTTTCTTTGCAAATGGGTTGTAAAGTAAAATTTAGGCTTCGTCATTAATTATAATAATTTATGAGAAATCAAAGGCACTAGAGCAAATAGAGCAAAAAGGAAGACTTTATGATGTAGAAAAATTAATGAATGATAACCAAATGAAACCACGAACTTAAATTTGGAAAGTACTATAAACTAAATAAGCGTAAGTGTTTCTCAATTAGGCGTCAAAATGAAATAAATTAAATACTGAATTTTTTAGCAGGAAGATATCGTACGTCGATTTGCCATCTTTCAATTTATTTTATTAGATAATAGAAACCAAATCCTAAATCAAAGCGGCATGCCGCATATGTGCCGCGCAAGCAATGAGTGATTGATTATATTTTTATTAACGTGGATGATGCAGCGCGCCTTGAGACAGTTTTTTGGAAAACGGGACATCATGTCAGCGAAACTGTCTCTCAGTGAGGACAGTGGAACATATTATTAGACATCAGGATATTCCTGCTGAAAGTAAGATGTCTGATTACGTAAAATATGCGGGTTGAAAATTAAAAGGGAAGGCAGATGGAGGGATTAATTTCCAAATTACATAATCGAAGAATTCACACATTCTCTCTTGTTTAAATTTACCTCTAAAATGATGCGAACTTCAAGTTACTGCGAGATATTGACCTGGAATAATCTTATAAAATATAAACATTTTTCACAGAGTCCTATATTTTTAATCCCCTTTTAAGCGAATGTAGATTATCACCTATACACGAGTGAAAAAAAACACATCAAATTCGATTGAGTAACTTTTGAAATAAGCGCCAACATATAAATAAGTGCAAGAAAAAACATATAATCTGTCCTATGTGGACAGGTTAATATATCTAATATTATTTAATATCTTTCAATAAAATTAATATTTATAGAAAAAAAGTTCCATATCATCCTCATCGACTCCATACTTATCAATGCAAATTATTCCTCAGTTTAAATTTTCAACAAATTTACAAACTCTCATACTTGATGTAGTGTTTCACTTTTATTAGCATAATACCACAGATATAGTTATCATAGTTCATCTACATTTGATCAACAATACGATAGGTGGACACAGATCTGCGGATCTCGGCGGAAATCCATTAAATTCTGCGGTGGACCGCGTACCTTGACGGTTGACGCAAGATATCTAAAGTGTCAAACCTCCGGAGGACCTCACCAAAGTAAAATTGATTACCGCGTTGGGATTATAACCTGCATTCTCAAGTGCTTCCGACATATTTCGCATTTAAATTCTTGTTTATATATTCACTAGACGCAATAGCGTTCTATCACGAATAAGTACTAGTACTGAGTTTGATTTATTTAATGTACGTATTTGAATGTATTAATTTAATTTTTTATTTGAATGGAAAAAACACAATTCCACCTCATTCATTTTAGTAAACTTATATTAAATCAGTTCATAATTTATTAAATTCATTTATAGTAGCAACACAATTAAATATATCTTATTTTGCACCCAAAGATACTTACAAATGTACAAAATAAAAATGGGAATCTCACTATACGAACAATGTCTGTCACTTTAAAATGCAGCTACCAAATAATTTTTCATTCCTTTTATCTATCTTTATTGTCTTTTTTCGAATCGTTTCTTTATCTAATTGAATCCGCAATGTTTTAAATAAGTGTACGAACTCTGCACAAGTGTGACGAATAAGATTTGAAACCTTTCTCTGTTTGAACGCCCGATTTTATTGTGATACAATGTTAACTTCGACCGCATTCCTTCTATTCCATTTACATCCTATAACATTTAAATTCTTGTATTATTGAAGAATGTTTTTGTTTATAAACTTATCATGCAAAATTCATTAAATATATTCTAACGTTATTTAAAATAATTTAAAATAAATCGTATTCATTACTATTGTTATTGCCCTTGGATGAAAAGGCTAAAAACGATTTTTTTTCGATTTCTAGTTTTAAGCTAGGTATCTTCCAATTTAAACAGTGTAAAATTTAATTTAAAAGAATCTTCTTTCTTGCATCGCAAAAAATATATTAAACTAGCTAGTCGGCTCGAGTATTTACGAGTACATTTTAGTATGAACCTGGATGGTGTTTGAAACATTTCTTTATACACCACGGATTGTATATCCCGTTAGGTAGCAGAACAAAGACATTACGTTTACACGTGACAGGCTCAAGTATATATATATATATATATATATATATATATATATATATATATTTTATGGCGTACTTACATAAATCTATTTGTCTATTTTTGAAAACCGGCGTAAAATATTATCAATAGATATTATTCCGCATCTACAGAAAATAGGAATTTGGTTTTATGCTCTGAATGAGGACGTCTGTCTGTTTTAAGATTTACATTACTACTTCTGAAATTATATGAATTTCAAGCTGTTTTGTTTCATTACTTATGAATGTATTATATTATATTTTAATAAAAAAAGGCGCATTGTACGACAGAAATAGTCTAAGAAATTTCACGGTAGAGGTGTGCTGAACCCTGTATTGGTTAGCGAAATTTGACTGCTGAGGTAAGGTACCTGAAATGTCAAACCGTCTAGAGGATCGGCCCGGAATAATATTTATTACCACGGCCGGATCTGAAGCTGTAACCTCAATCTTTTCCGGGACATTTTGTATCTAGATGACTATTTAATTTATTTATTCAATCCGACAGAATCTTATAAACGCAGTGGTGTGTTTATATTTAAATCATAAATGTTATGATTGAAAGAAAACAGTAAAATCGTGGTTAATATTACTAATTAATTTTTAAAAATTGTATATAGTTGTAATATTTGATAAACACGTTTTATTATTTATTTTATTCTTTGCAATATTATAAGCCTCCAACTTTTAGCAGGGAAACTTACTTTCTAAAAATATAACTCGTCAGCAAATAAGAGATTTAAAATATGGACGCTTTCTCTTCCACAGAAAGTGTTCTAATATTTCATGTGAGGATACCTCTATAAAGGTAATGTGATCGGGTGTTGAGTTTATTATTTAATATAATGTGCGGGTAACAAATCACAAAATATGACAAAATAAATTTAACAACGGTCGGCAACCGTTTATAGTGTTCTGTGTTCGTATATAATTTAATATAATTTTCAAATATTTGTATATTGGACCAAAAAAGCAGTATTATGATAATAATAGTATCTAAAATTTAAATGAAAATAAAATTTATTACGATAAATTTAACATATTATAACTGTCGATATTAATCTATTTCACAACGATATCAGGAATTAAGTTTTGGACACATTTTGTTCTTTCGAGATATTAGGATACATTGGAGTATCATAAAATTTTTAGATATTTTCCTAAATTATGGTTATTAATAAAAATACCATTTTCCATTGTTTATGAAAAAGAGACATAAATAGAAGTATTTATTTATCATCATAGTACATAAAAGTCTTCCTTACATAATCAAATGTTTTCTATTTTATTTTTTCACTAATATCTGTTAGATTTTAATTATTCAAACAGAGCGTAATAACTGTAAGAAAAATTTCAAAACAATAATTTTCTAATCGATACTTTACTATAATAAGGCAAAAAATTTACACACGCACACGTGTGCATGTGTGCGTGTGCATGCGTATATGTGTTTGTATACTGATATTTTGTTAATAAAGACATAGAAAGGACTGGTTCAGAAAACTGTATGCGAACGCATGTCACCAATTTCGAAATATTATCTTTTGAAGTTCTAAAAATATTGCGGTGCACAATTCCACCTCTTCTCAAATTCTTTACAGAGGTGTTGTATAGTCTGTATATTTACCAACCACTTACCACGATATTGAGCTAAAGCAGCATAATAGATATGGGGATATTTTTAATTTCTATTAAGACTGAAGTTGTAATATTCATGGGTACAAGAATATATATTACATGAATTTAGTATAGGAAAATGATTATATGTACACATGGTTAACATTTTGAAAATCGAAATAAATTATAAAAAACTTTAGACCACACGACTGAAGTAAAACTTCAAATTCACAGAATATGAACTTTAAAATGAATATACAATTTGATTCACTTTAAACGTAGAAAGATCACCGTTCGCGTAACGCTAGCAAACTGGCATATATTTATATATATATATATATATATATATATATATATATATATATACTAGCTATGAGAGGAAAAGAGAAAGAAAATTTACGCGCGCACTGCTCTCTCTTGCTCCTACAGTGTGAGGCAGACAATATGCTTGCACGGTGTCTTAGCTATACGAAACATAACTGGCTATGAGAGAAAGAAAATGTGTGCTCGCACCTCTCTCTCTTGTCCCTACAGTAATATACGAAACGTAACTCTCTCTCTTTCTGTCTTCACTAACTTATATCTCCCTCTCAACTATCACACTTTTCGTAATGCTCTCGTCACGCATTTATTAGCTTATTCCCCAAGTGTCTTATTACTAAAGTGTTATAAATTTCAAAGGAAACCGGGTTTTCCAAACACGTCCTATCAATAAAAATGATTTTAGTTTCAATTGCTTATCAGGCATACCAAATAATTGATAACGCCGAAAAAACTAAAATAAATTGGAGTTATTTGAATAAAATTTAAGAAATTTAACAAAGTAGTAATTTTCACTAGGCGAACAAAATTTCGGTGAACACATGTTTTCACAAAAATCTAATAATGCTTGTGACGTTGAAAATAAATATAGAATAATTTAAGAAAATAAAAAAGACAGAGTATTTTCTTTGTTCCAAAAAGGACGCTTATGTTTAAAATCTCTAAAATTTCACCATCGATTAGTAGACCGATGAAATTAGGATTCCTCGGTTTAATTGATAAAATATTTCAAAACATATTTTGCTTATTGCCCAAAATAACACATTTTTTTTAAATAGTTGATGTTTCTCCAATTCTATATTAAGGTGTTTTGTTACATGATATAATCGGACATCAATATACTTCTCAATTACGGCTTTCATTAAACAAGTCACAGGATTACTTGATTTAAAATGTCCATATTAATAGAAAGAAATGCAGTCAAATATCTCTGTGGATATCAAACAATTTGAAGCTATATAATAAAAGCTTTTTCTTTTCAACTTTGAAATTATCACGTCTATTATTTTCAATCAGATAAATCTTAATTATTTTTTGTGTTACCTTAAAAATTCCAACAACATCACTGAATGGATACATTAAACCACCCTAATTTTTAAATAAAATAAATTTACGATGAGAAATTTCTTATTAATAATCAAAGCACCTACCCATGAGTCACATTGTATATTCTTTAATAAACTATCCATAACAAACTTTACAATCACTTCAATGGTAAATTTGGAGAATTCTTCAATAAGAAGTAAGATTACGTCTCCTTCGTCATGGTTTTTCTAAAAAAAAGTTAGGTTCTTCACCATCAATGAATTTTCGTCTTAACACAATTAATTCTGTTGACAATAGATGAGGAATTCAGAATTGATATATTCTCCAACGATATGCAATTACTTTTAACGAAGTCGTTTGTGTCGATATGAACGAAATTTTTTTTATAAATGGATTTAAATTCTTAGACCCACCGTGTGATCGGATATTGCAAAATAATAGGTTCAAGCGGTTTCGGCTGACGTTGTAAAATAAAAAGTAAACCACTTGCTTTTCTAGTTTCAAAGTAGGTTGTAAAAAAAACTCGTTAAATCTTTGAACAAACAATTAAAGCACAGAATCCTAATTTTCTCAAACCATTGATTAATAAAGTGTCATTAGGACATTTTAAAATTTCAGCTATGAGCATTCCTTCTGAAAAAAAAAGAAAATTTTCTTTTTGTTATTTTCTGTCAACGGCTTCTTATAATCGAACACTTTATGTCTGGAATTTAATGCATCGAACCAGTTATTTATTAGCTTTATAAAGTATTAAGTAGCTTCACTGCCTTAGAATACTTCAAGTTTATCAAAATTTTTTTTGTTTAAAAAAGTTTTTTTCTTTGCAAAAGTTGATTTTAATTTGTAAGTAAACCAATAAATAAATATTAAAAGTACTCGAAATACAACAACTATATTTACCAATATTTATCCACTTTATGAGTATAAAACTTAATATTAAATAACTTTAGCTTACTTACTAATTTAATGAATATATCAATTTCTCAATAATTTGAGCAACTAACACTCGATTCAACATGGTCAATGCTGTTCTGAATTTCAAACCTTTCCACGAACCCGCTTTATACTATTTGAAACACAACGTCGCATACAAATTGTAACTTTGCCCCATAAAACTTAATGAAATCTATTAAAAACTTCAAGTAAAAGTGCGACTCAAATTCTGCACTGTTCCTTTTTCCTGCAGTGTAACCAAATTAAACAATTGTTACCAAACGTCGTGCGCGCTCTACAGTAAGGCGTAGTCCGTAAAGAATTAAACAAATGCAGATCATAAAATGAAGCTACTGGGTGATAAAATAAATTGGCTAATTTTACCCTACCGTTTATTTACACTTGTCATTGCGTGACTACGAATATAGAAAACATATGCTGTGGTTAGTACGTCATAGCTGTGGTTCTGTGTGAATATAGTACCTGCGATATTGTTTGCCAAGTATTTAATTTAAATTTATTAGAAAGGACCAGTCAAGCACCAGTCGAGAACTGGCATTAGGATGGTTCCGTACGCATTTAGGCACTTATAAATATTTAAGTGTATGTAGTATTTCTCATAAACTATTTAAATTTATTAATATTTCTCAAACTTTTGTATCCTAATATATCTTTAACAGGTGTAAGACCTGTTGCATATTTAAAAACTATATCATCTAGGATAATCCCTATATTTTGTTTTAATTTCCTGGTCAGGTTTTCCTGACAAAACACTTTTGGGCTCAGTGAGGGTGGAGAACTCGTTAATGTTTTTAAGGTGCTATTTCAAATTATAATAAAAAAATATTTTTGTATGTCTAATAACAAACCGTTTGAAAAAAATTCCAACATGGTATATAAAAAAGAATTCCTATGTGAGTATAATAGAAAGTTAGACAGTACAAAATATATGAGATAATAATATGTGGTACTATGCCAAATTTTTTACATTACAGGTTTTGTTAGAAAATCGACTGTGGATATAGAAAAATATAACTATTTTGACTGTTACATTTTTCGCAGGTATTATAACATAATGCATAATTCTAAAATTATACCATATAAAATTATCGCTATGATTTTCCACGACCTTTTCTTGGGCTTCTAAAACCTTTTTTTTAAATTTTAGGTTGAGTGGTCACGAAAATAAAGGGCGAGGAATGTATTTTTGTTGTATATTATTCCGTGCATATCTGAAGATATAATACAAAAAAATATGAAAAAAAATGTTTGTGAACGTTTATATAATATAAATTAAAATGAAACAAAAAAAAATTAAAAAATCCTAGCATTCAATATGCCTCGTCTAAAATTTCTAAGGAAACGTTTTCCAATTTTACCCACTTAATATGTACGGCTTAATATGTTTTATTACTATAATAAATTTCAAGTTTCACGTCGAATCGTTTCTGAGAGAAACAGCTGTGACCGATGGATCATAAACCTGTGAGTGATCTTCTAAGGTTCTATTTTTGTTTTTGAGGTTCCGAACCCTAAAAAGAGTAAGATCGCGTATGCCTTTGCTACAATATCCGAGTTTACTTCTATGCAATTATTTCTGAAATCTGATCGAGTGCTAGCTGCAGTATTCTGTAGCCAAAAAAATAAAAGTTCTAATATTGTATTTTAAATGGAACTGTTTCAAAACAGATATTCTGTGAAAATTGGTAAATTTATTAAATATATAGACATTAATTAAAAAAAGCCAGCCACTTTCGACCGCAAATTCCTTCATGTGTAATGGAAGTGCATTTAAGATTTATTTTGTGTACATTTGAATTTTCCGATACGTTTTTCTTTCATAGGTTTTTATGTTGATTTTACTTGCAATTTTTTTCGAATTTTTAAATTACTACGAGTTTATGTAAACACTACATTTACAATTATGTTATTATTTTGTGGGATTAAAATAAACTAATTTTCTTTTGTTCCCACTCTAAAGAATACTAGCTATACTAACCTAATCATACTAACCAAAGGCAATCCGAGGGCAAATCGATACCAACCATTTTAAAACTTTGTCTCTGTGATTTATTCACTATGAAACCAAATTATATTTCTTCAAGGAGCTGCAACTAGTTTAGAAACAATTACTGGTACATTGGTCAGAATCGTTGGGGATATGTAAAATATGCGCTTCGTTAACGTCCATCGACTGACCAATGCTCTCAGCTGAGTCTCTCAGTGAGTTAAAATGAGAATAAATGGTTGGTAAAGAGCAGTCAGCTTTTAAATGACACTTCAGACGGATTATTTTAGTTCACAACACAAGTCAATATTTTCAAACGCCCCACACAACAATTTATGCAACATAGAACTGTTTTTGGGATTGGGATATTCGCTCTCAAACCTATACCAAATTTTATAATAATAATTTCAGGCTAGTTTTTTTGTTAAAGATTGCCGTTAAAAATTAATATACAAACTTTGACTCAACATAACTAACGTCTCTAAGTAAAACCGGATAAAATTTTTTCTATAATAGAATTCAAGGAATTATTCCGCAACCAGGGAAATACGATTTAAAAGTGATTGAGTTTTTTTTAAATTACTTTGAAATAATGTACAAAATTTATGTTGCGCTTGTTTTTTATTATCCGAATATTATCAATATTACTATTATAACGAATTACCATTTTGATTAAGAGTATATAAGCAGAATATAGATTTGCCGACCTCAGCGGAGATACGCAAAGCTCTACGGTGATTCGTGGGCCTTGACCGCTGAGGTAAGACATCTAAAAAAAGTGTTAAACCCTCTGGAGGGTCGCTCTGGAAAAAGATTTATTATTGCGGCGGATTCTGAAGACGGGACGCTGACAATTCCGCTACATTTTGTATTTAGATGCCTTTTTCTTCGACTCGATGGTGTCTAATGATATATATTATATATTAAGTTTGACAGACTTAATGTTCCTGTTTCAAATCATTAATTTTTTTTAAAATTTTTAGTGAGAAAATTCAACGAAATTTGTATTCGAAAACTTTTACAATTTCAAGTGATAATTGAGTAACTTAATTTATAACATAATTATATCATACCTATATTTAGCAGTGGTCAAAATTTGATCCTAATATCCTTACCTACTCACTTTGTTGGAAACACTAATGGGTACGCGAGAGTAAGTCAATTCAGATTGCTGCTACAAAATTTTCTTTTTGCACAGGCGTATATTAAACAAGCCGGCAGATTTTTAATTTTGCAGCAGGTATATGTTAAGCATGCTGTTTTTCACTAATATATAAAACGTATGCTTATATTACACAAAATATAAAATAAAGCTTTTTTGCCTCAAAATGCACTCCACCGACTGTTGAAAAAAGAACATTTAAAATCACAAAATTCATAGTTCAAAACTCATTGAGACAATCTGACTTTTAAAATTGTTCGGCGACAATCTCTGCTCTATGTTATGTTGTTAGACCACAGAATGTTATGTATTTGATATTAATAGTATGAACGTAAGCAATGAACTTTTAATGTTTTTTTAAATTTATTTATAATAACATAATGTTTTCCTGACATATTAAAAATACAAATTTTAGCTTTTTTAATTCTTTTCCATAGAAACTTTAACTGACACTCCTCCGTGCGCGCAATATGCTTAAAAAGGGATACAAAGTTTTCTCTTCACTTATTTATATATAGATTTAATTTTTTTTTAAAAAGTAAGAATCTAAATTCGAAACGAAAATTTTTACTTTCTGGATCATGGATGACAATTTAAAAAGCCATTATTAACTAATTTTAATTCGTATCACCACTTTCATTCTCATCCTAGAATAAGTTTTTATCTAATTGAAGCAATGTTACGCTTCATATGTGTACATAATATTTTATATGAAGATAATGATATGAGGATAGTAGTTCCGGCAATAAACCACTAAAACAAAAAACCATTTTAAAGAAACTAACAATTTACATGCGAAACAGTAGCGTAACTATTTAACCAAGGACCCCGTGGTAAAAATAAAATTGGGGATCTATTTAACCTAAACTTAGTACTTCAAAGGTGCAAAACTACTCCATCTTCAGTTCCTTGCTAACCACTGCAGGGCATTATAATGCAAAACTACTTAATACTAAGTATTAGGAAGTACTAACTTAAGTTACTAAGTATCTAGGAAGTATGATTAAATAGTACTTATTACTATTTAATCATATTTCCTAATAATATTATAAATGTAAAAGTTTGTTTGTTTGTTATGCTTTCATCTGTGTGTGTGTGTGTCTATATATATATATATATATATATATATATATATATATATAGATATTCGTTTTGTCATATTTTGTGATTGGTTACCAGCACATTATATTAAATAATAGACTCAACACCCGATCATATTACCTTTATAGAGCTATCTTCGCGTGAAATATTAGAACACTTTCTGTGGAAGAGAAAGCTTCCATATTTTAAATCTCTTATTTGCTAACGAGTTATATTTTTAGAAAGTAAGTTTCCCCGGTAATAATTGGAGGTTTATAATATTGCAAAGAATGAAACAAATATTAAAACGTGTTTATCAAATATTACAACTATGTACAATTTTTAAAAATAAATTAGTAATATTAACCACGATTTACTGTTTTCTTTCAATCATAACATTTATGATTTAATTATAAACACACCACTGCGTTATAAGACTCTGTCTGATTGAATAAATAAAATAACTAGTCATCTAGATACAAAATGTCCCGGAAAAGATTGAGGTTACAGCTTCAGATCCGGCCGTGGTAATAAATATTATTCCGGGCCGATCCTCTAGAGGGTTTGACACTTCAGATACCTTACCTCAGCGGTCAAATTTCGCCAACCAATATAGGGTTCAGCACACCTCTACCGTGAAATTTGTTAGACTATTTCTATCGTACAATGCGCCTTTTTTATTAAAATATAATATAATACATTCATAAGTAATGAAACAAAATAGCCTGAAATTCATATAATTTCAGAAGTAGTAATGTAAATCTTAAAACAGACAGACGTCCTCATTCAGAGCATAAAACCAAATTCCTATTTTCTGTAGATGCGAAATAATATCAATTGACAATATTTTATGCCGGTTTTCAAAAATAGACAAATAGATTCCCGAGGACGTCTGAAGTATTTTACTTAGATGATGATAATATTCCTTTCAAATAGTTTTATGTAAGTACACTATAAAAAAAAAAAAAAATATATATATATATATATATATATATATATATATATATATATACATATACACATATATATATATACATATACATATACATATATATATATATATACTTGACCCTGTCACGTGTAAACGTAATGTCTTTGTTCTGGTACCTAACGGGATATACAATCCGTGGTGTATAAAGAAATGTTTCAAACACCATCCAGGTTCATACTAAAATGTACACGAAAATACTAGAGCCGAGTAGCTAGTTTAAAATATTTTTTGCGATGCAGGAAATAACATTCTTTTAAATTCAATTTCACTCTGTTTAAATTGGAAGATATCTGGCTTAAAACTAGAAATCGAAAAAAAATAATTTTCAGCCTTTTCATCCAAGGGCAATAACAATAGCAATGAATGCGATTTATTTTAAATTATTTTTAAATGACGTTAGAATATATTTAATTAATTTTGCATGATAAGGTTATAAACAAAAACATTCTTCAATAACACAGGACTTTAAATGTTTTAGGATGTAAGTGGAGTCAGATAGCGATAAAAACAATGTTAATAGAAGGAATGCGGTCGAAGTTAACATTGTATCACAATAAAACCGGGCGTTAAAACTCAGAAAGGTTTAAAATGTTATTCGTCACACTTGTGCAGAATTCGTACACTCATTTAAAACATTGTGCATTCAATTAGATAAAGAAACCATTCGAAAAAATACAATAAAGATAGATAAAAGGAATGAAACATTATTTGGTAGCTACATTTTAAAGTGACAGACATTGTTCGTATAGTGAGAATCCCCTTTTTATTTTTTACATTTGTAAATATCTTTGGGTGCAATATAAGATATATTTAGTTGTGTTGCTAATCAATTATGAACTGATTTATTATAAGTCTACTAAAATGAATGAGGTTGAATTGTGTTTTTTTCCATTCAAATAAAAAATTAAATTAATACATTCAAATACGTACATTAAATAAATCAAATTCAGTACTGGTACTTATTAGTGATAGAACGCTATTGCGTCTAGTGAATAAATAAACAAGCATATAAATGCAAAATATGTTGGAAGCACTTGAGAATGCAGGTTATAATCCCAACGCGGTAATAAATTTTCCTTTGGTGAGGTCCTCCGGAGGTTTGACACTTTAGATATCTTGCGTCAGCGGTCAAGGTACGCGGAACACCGCAGAATTTAACGGATTTCCGCCGAGATCCGCAGATCTGTGTCCACCTTTCGTATTGTTGATCAAATTTAGATAAACTATTATAACTATATTTGTGGTATTATGCTAATAAAAGTGAAACACTACATCAAGTATGAGAGTTTGTAAATTTGTTGAAAATTTAAACTGAGGAATAATTTGCATTGATAAGTATGAAGTCGATTAGGATGATATGGAATTTTTTCTATTAATATTAATTGTATTGAAAGATATTAAATAATATTCGATATATTAACCTGTCCACATAGGGCAGATTATATGTTTTTTCTCGCACTTATTTATATGTTGGCGCTTATTTTAAAAGTTACTCAATCAAATTTGATGTGTTTTTTTACTCACTCGTGTGTAGGTGATAATCTACATTCGCTTAAAAGGGAATTAAAAATATAAGACTCTGTGAAAAATGTTTATATTTTATAAGATTGTTCCTGGTCAATATCTCGCAGTAGTTTGAAGTTCACATCATTTTTAGAGGTAACTTTAAACAAGAGAAAAACTCTTCGTTTATGTAATTTGGAAATTAATCCCCCCGTCTTCCTTCCCTTTTCATTTTCAACCCGCATATTTTACGTAATCAGACATCTTACTTTCAGCAGGAATATCCTGATGTCTAATAATATGTCCCACTGTCCTCATAGACTCCTGAGAGACAGTCTCGGTGACATGATGTCCTGTTTTCCAAAAAACTGTCTCAAGGCGCGCTACACCATCCACGTTAATAAAAATATAATCAATCACTCATTACTTGCGCGGCACATATGCGGCATGCCGCTTTGATTTAGGATTTGGTTTCTGTTATCTAATAAAACAAATCTAATTAAATATGAACCTTATCGAGGTACGATATCGTCCTGTTAAAAAGTTCAGTATTTAATTTATTTAATTTTGATTCCTAATTGAGGAACACTTACGCTTATTTAGTTTATAGTCCTTCCCAAATTTAAGTTCGTGGATTCATTTGGTTATCATTCATTGATTTTTCTACATCATAAAGTCTTCCTTTTTGCTTTATTTGCTCTAGTGCCTTTGATTTCTCATAAATTATTATAATTAATGCCGAAACCTAAATTCTACTTTACAACCCATTGGCAAAGAAAACTCCGTTCCGGTTATGAAAAAGATATAAAATCTCTGAAACACAAAGGAACTGACTAATTTGTATTGTTAATAAAGGTGCTGACTTTTTTTTAAATATTGCTTTATCGTCTAAGTTGCCATATAGGAAGGACTGCCGTTAAGGAAGGTGTATTATTTACATGTTTAGAAAGAATATTATTACTTCTTTTTTAAAAAAGCTTACACCTAAAATTGAAAGGAACGAAATGGATATAGGCTGTGCGGTGTAGTTTTTTTCGGTAGACGCGTAATATTTTTAAAATATATATCCATTACATTATTTATACAGTAGAAAACTTCCAAGGAATATTTGAATTTATAAATATCAACATAGTAGTCTAATAAACCGAAAGTAAATGAAACCACTCCTCATATTGAGAAATCCTTGTATTTTTCAGCCGATTAAACAAATTACTCAAAGGGATCTTACGCTGTCACCTTTACAAAAGTTCACACATTTTTCTCTTTTGGTTTTACCGTAATTAGTGCTTCCTGCCTCTACATACAACTGTATATATATTCTTTGATATTTACTTAATGTCATAGTTGCTTCATGCCTTTGAATATGTCTGTATATACTTACCTACGGCCTACTAATAATCTAGTCGCTTCGTATATCCGTATATAGTTATTTATTAATACCCTAATTGTTTATATCTTCATGTAAATCTTTATTTACATACGTAATTACTTACTTACCTACTAATAACTTTAATACATATTACCTTGGTGTCCAACGTGAAAATCGAATTTTGAATAGCCTATGTGGACACTTTCACCATCATTTATTATTTTTTTTGTATCTCAAAAATATTGCAGAGCCGCAAAAAACAATGTTAAACAGTATGGAATGAATTGAAATACTTTAGTATAAGGCGAATAATCGGCATATTTTAATGCTGCTGGAACTATGGAAAAAAAATGGACACTAATTTTTTTTTAACTTAATGTCATCATTCACGAGTTGTGTCAGAAAAATATTTAACACTTTTATCACCATTTCATCCTCCAATGGTTATACGCGACGTCTAAATTTTTCCCGATAACTTTCTTCATTTTCTGTGATTTTTAACTTACCGAATACTTAATATTTTGTCCTTTCGAATCTTTAATATTTTGTCCTAATTTGAGCCACTTTTGTATTAATTAATATTATTAACATTTTTATTTTTCTTAATTTCGATTCTTAAAAAATTGAAGTTAGGTTTTAAAATAATTATAACAACGCAATAAAAAACAAAAAAATTCATCACCTGTCTGCATGTTTATTTGTCTATCTAATTTTAGCCCCTATAGAAAGGATTTAATTTCTATTTTTTAATGGGTAGATTGATTAGCGAGGAAGGTATAATTCATGGATATTTCATGTAAATTACCCGATAATGAAATTGCGAAAAGGTCAAACGTCTCGAATTTTTTTTGGTATGCGTCGCGTAAACAGAGATTCAAAATAAATAATGCATAGAAATATTACTTGGCTCAAATACATTTATCCAAAAGTTGGAAAAATATATGTAATTTCTGTAAGATTAACTCAGGCAACAAATATTAAATTTGTATAATATTCAATATATCTTTCCCTTTGTGTATTTAATTGCGACCAAATATGCCATATATGTAGAAATACTTGAATAATTTGTTAGAATGTAAGAATTTGGAAGTAAGCGTAACAAACTCTAGCTACTACCTAATACGCTCAAGACAATCCAGTTTGCTGTAAAACGGTAATTCTTGATGACCATCAACAAGATACGAGGCCAAACGTAGAACGTTCCTGCTTTTGAACTTAGCCTCGTTCAATGTTTTCACATGGCCAGTTATACGTACTGTGTCACGTGTAATAGCTGAATGTAAACTGTTCATTCTTGAGGGAAAGACACGTAATATGGTGTATAAAGAAATATTTCAAACGCCATCAATGGCTAAAGTAAAGTGTATGTGTGCAACCAAACCAGACCGCTGACATCATATCGCTTTCACGCGATGTAACGAATAAATTATTTGACGTAAATATTTAATATTTTAAATTGAAAAATACCTGGCTTTAGACAAAAAATAAAAAAATTGTTTATTTGCAAGTTTTTCATCTATAATACGTTATAGCAATTTTTTTTAATTCAGGTTATTGATCGATTAGTATATAAGGCAACTAACAGACATATTCTTCAATATAATAGTACCTAAATTGCTAGAGATTACAACTTAAATCCTCGAAGCAGTATTAAAAATAATTTTAATAGAGGTAACGAAGTTAGAGTTAGAACATTAAAATCGTAAATTAAAACCAAAGAACGGTTTATAGTTTTAAAAGACCATAAGATTTTATATGGAAAATATAGTTTATCGCTCGTTATCAAATTTATTTTCGACTTATTCTGTAATTGGTTGTCAGCGCACGATCCTAAATAATAGACCCAATATCTAGTAGTATTTCAACACTTACAATATTTTCTATATTTATTATGATGTTACATCGCTTTCGGTATTGTTTCTCAGGAATTATCCTGAGGTGAAACGCGAAAGGCCTGTATAGGAGAGCAAGGTCAAATATTAAATTTTCAAGGTACAATAGGGCAGACGGAGTTACAATTCCTAATTAATTACATTGTAGAATCTATCTATTCTATTTTAATTAATTCTAGTCAAAATAATTACTGAAAATGTTCAGTGTGATGTTAGAAACTTTTATAATACAATCTTCCAGGAAAATGAAAAAGATTAGTTGCTAAAAACTTCATCTTTACAAATATATTTTGATAATTTCCAAAATACGCAATATCAGTAATATTAAATATCTATATTTATATGGTCAAGTTTTATAGAACACTCATTTAAGTAATTTTTATTCACAATATAACAGTTTATTTATTATTTCCTTCAGAATAAAAACACAGATTATTTTATAGTAGGATTAGCGGATTAGCTGATAAAAACTTTATCATTACAAATATATTTTGATACTTTCCAAAGTCTGTGACAGTAATGTTTTGCTTTAGATCAGAAATAAATTGTCGATCAAATATAGTCGATAGACTAACCCTTCAGATTGATAAGTTATTAGGAGAATAAACCCATTATCGCACATTTATCAAAAAAATTTGATAGGCTAACCCTTCAGATTGGTAGGTTATTAGGAGAAATTACAAAAGAAACTAATGACAAACTGAAACTGAACTGAAAAAGTAATATCAAACAAAAAATATAACGGAGAAAATATAGCAAGACGATGCATCTATAAAATCAGAACAAGCGGTCAATATTGAGTTTAGCAGTCACAAATTCAAACTATTGTGGAATAGTCCGTGTTGATAAGAGCTTTAAATAATTTTATTCGATGTTAAAACTAAGTTCCTTTCCTGTTTTAAATTTTATCTCGCTTTTACAATTATCAATATGCAACGAGGAGGAAGTTTACACAAATATAAACATAAATCATGCAATTGAAAACACTTGTAAAAGCGTATTTAAATTTTTAATTTAAACAAATACTGTTAATTTTTGAAAAATTTAAACAAATACTGTTAAATTTTGAAAAATGTAAACAAATACTGTTAAATTTTCTTGAAAAGCAGAATACCGTTAAACTTTTGTCCCATTATTATCTTCGTATTATTACTTCGATGAAATATTTGTAGATTTTTCTAAGTAATCTCCTTAATTTGATTACTTTACCGAGGCATTGAATTTGAATGTAATACTTTTATTTTCAGTTTATCCAATATCTTTAATTGCGTTCTTAATTTACGCTCAAATGATTTTTCTCTGATTGATTTCTGTTTACATATGTGTGCCGTCTTTCTACTTAATATATTGTTCTAAGATTTTGATAACTTTATTTCAGCGTTATTCTAGCTCTCTCTCCATATGCTCATTTAACTAACTCCAGATGCTCATTTAAAAACAGCATTGTTATCTGAATGATTTATTTAATTTTGGTATCTGAAACGCGGAAGTTACCTTAAACCTATGTCACATTTTGTGATATCACTTCAAAATGATGTGGTATCTAAATAACGTGAAAAACTCATGCCGTTGATGGTATGTCTGCATTAGTAATGGTATGATGGATGTCCGAATTCTTCTTGACATTGTACTTAGATTCAAACTATAAATTGGTTGTAGATAAACAAATCGTTTTGAATTTTAAGTTTTATCCTAGAATAATGATAGTTAAATTGTAAAGAATATATATCCTTGTGATAAATTTGAAACTGCATCTAGGCGGGAACTTACCGCACGCTTGTATACTAACGTATAGGACAGTGTCCAGTAAACATTATATTATATATACTAACAATACATGCTTTCGTAGGTAATCAATTTATTATGTTAATTTATAATTATAATTCAAAGTAATATTTATTCTACATAAGTTTATATTTTATGTATTGTAGTTTATTTGCGTCTGTATGTTTACTTGAACAACGCTATTAGATTAAGTTTTTGTAAAACTTGGCGATTTCCAAGTGAAAACGATTCGCAATATTCAAAAGGTACAGCTACACGGAAAAATGAGTGATACAACTGCAAGAGCGCCGAACAGATAATGAATTGATACTACTGTGTGGGCCACATATCAGTGGAGAATAAAACCCATTCTTGTAGTCACTTAACATCCATAAATGAGATCATCATAGATCAAGTGACGATCCCGGTAACCTAGGATCGCCGAATCACAATCAGATGACTGATACTCGAGACCGGCATCAACTAACAGATGAATCGAGCATCAAGACCGCTACGATGACGCACCCGCTCATTTTTTACGTTTTTGCCAAGCTCGAAAATTGTCCTTAGAAATAATTTGAGTCCAGAGAAGACATCAAGCAGAATGAAACATAGCGTAAGATTATTTTATTTGAATATAAATTTTTTTAATGAATCAAACTTGGATATTTTTAGAACCCAAGCATATTTAAAATAAGGACATAAAGTCCAACGTCGTATATATATATATATATATATATATATAAACACACACACACACACACATATATATATATATATATATATATATATATATATATATATATATATATATATATATGATATATTAGTTGATATCTGTAACTAATATCAAATGTTTTATTTCAAAATGTAGTAACTTAAGATTCACGAAAAATTTTATATGTTCTTGTTAATAGTTAGACTATCCTACATTTTGTATTCCTTAGATACAGGTTTTATACAAATCCAGTTATGTGGAAGTATGCCAGTTACATTGATCAAAAAAGATAGTAACACCCACACACCTGCGGCAAAATTATCTTTGATTATAATATTGGATATCTCAGAACCACATCTATGTTATATACTATTTTTCCAACAGGGCGGCAAATGTAATCTATTTTATGTCCACGTATTGAGGTAATAATAAAAAATTAATATATTTTCCTTCAGATATCCCACGAACCACAATTGAGGATAACATATTCGGAAATTACTTTTTTTTTTCTTTGATAATGAGATATTGAAAATCAATCTGCATCTATCTGTTATATTACCGGGTTAACTTTCATTCAACTGGAGTGGGCAGGATGTAACATATTCGGATGTGTTTCGTGTTTTTTGCACTGACTTGTACTTATCGTCACACACTCATTTATGTCATATTAGGATTTAAATGACGATTGTTCATAAAGTTCCCAAACTTATCTTTAGGACGACCAATGTGAACAGCTTTGTTTACATTTAAAATATTAGCGTAAAGGACCGCCATATAATGTCTTGCTTCTTTATTGCGTCTGTTTGTATCGAAATATTATGCTACTTTGTTCAGAGTGTATTAAAATATTTTTCTTGAATTTAAGAAAAGGAATTTTCACCGGATTTCTAGAGGAAAAATTAAAATATTTAAAATAATAAGTAAGATAATTTTAATATAACAAAAGCCGAACTACTTTTCAAGTTAAAAATTAATGTCTAAGAGGAGTTCTGTGAGTTTTCGGATAAATATTGTCTTTGTCTAATCTTTGCGTGAAATTCTGAAATAAAATTTATATATATGTATATATATACATATATATGTGTATACACATATATATATATATATATATATATACATATATATATATATATATATATATATATATATATATATATTTATATATATATATATATATATATATAAGCATGTTTGTGTATATATGGAATATGTATATTTTTGAACGTGTGTGGTTATATGGTTATGTTATTTTTTAATAGTGGTGATAAAAAAACTATTACAAAAACGTTAAACGGGTGAATAGTACACTTATCGGGTTTCGGTATATTCAGTTTGCCCCGGTGAGACCTTTGTGATGTCCAACTATATACTGGAGTCGCAAGGTGGTCAAAGGTATAATTATTAATAGCATAGATGCCGTTTTTGTGCTCGTATTGTTCAGATGCTATTATTCATGTATCATGTGCCCTACTTAATACGGCAGCTTCTGATATTGCCGTTTACAATGGAACTCCTTGACCCTGAGTGACTGATATGATGTGTTATTAGTTCTACTGATAAAGCCAGAAAAAATAGTTTCAAGATGGTAAACCTCAACGGTTAATGACATATTAATTGGCACGCAATTCTGATAACGAAATATCTTAGGCTGCGATCAGGATGACCATTGAGGGTCTAGTTCGTTGCGACGGGTGATAAAAAAATTAGTCTATAAACGGTTTAAGTAAAGTAAGACTCCGAAATCAAACCACGAGTGAAATTTCCATTAACTATAATAGTTTTAAATGACATCAACAACCCTCTGTAATTATTTTAAATACACCTACTCTGATACACACATTTTTCACAATAAATGTTTTTTTCATTAATTTTTTTTCTTTACATTAATTATACATAAAGCGCGGATAATTTCTACGAGAGTAGTATATATAGCTTCTATTTAACTACATAAAACTGATTTAAATAATTACGTACTTTGTGCAATCTTACAGGTTTATTTATAATTGGACCAAAAATAGGCAGTCGCAGTACATTTTTGTAAAATATTTTAATTGAATGCCGAAAGAAATGTAAAATAAATGTATTAAATATATGAAGATAGAAAAGGGATTCCACATTATTCTCGTTAATGAAAAACGAATAGCCATACACGCACTCACAAATTATTTTTTTAAATACTATTTGAGGTAAAAGTAAGGTAAATAATTTTATAACATTTTATATCAACTTCGGAGAGTTATATGTATCAACAAGTAATCTTTTTCACATAATTTAGTGACTTAAATATGTAAGTACACTAACGCGCATTACCGATTTTCCATCGATCTTTTGACAACTTTTTACTTAGAATGACTTAAAATTCTTAAATGACGATGACTTGAAATTCTTTGATGACTTTAAATGACTTAAATGGAATTAATTCAACCTAAAAGGTAGGAATAATTTAAAATAATTCTTACTTCTTTATACCAAATACTAATCCAGTTGTATAATATTAACGAGTGGAAGAAAAGTAGCAATTGTTTTATTTCAGTATCCGTTAGCAAAGAAAAAAAAAATATTTTTTAGAAAATCATTTACTTAAAATGACGGAAAAATTGAACCCAGTAATGCCTAAAGTGGAGAACCGAATATAATAAAAATAAAATTTGGTACGAAGAAAACAATTTGATTGGTACTTTTGATGAAACATTTATTGTTCCAGAAATGTTGTAAATAAATTGAGAAACATTGTTTAATGTAATTTAAACAGTTTTTGTTTAAAAACGTAACGCTTTACGTAGTTTATTGTTGATGTGACTGTAGTGAAGCATATTTTAATTGGAAACTGAGTCCGAAATTTGATTATAGTGGGTTCGTATTTCCTTATTTTTTTCTGAAATAATTTCAATAGTTGTTTCATTTATAGAGAAAATAGTCGTAGTTATCAAACTATATTGATTTACATAAAATTCATGTTGATTTACACAAAAAAGTAAAACTATTGATAAGTCAGTTGTTAGTACATATGTTTGATTTTGTTTGTACAATTATATGTATTTGCCACGTGTGTTTCTTTATTTACTGACAAAATTCTCAATTTTTCGTAATACATCAAAATCACAATTTACACTTTCAAGTATTATTTTTCCTGAAACTTAAGTGCTACATTCAACGTAACTGATGGTAATATAAATTTGTTTGCTGGACAATTCTTCCCTTTTTAATTTTTGTAATTATGGTCGTTAACACCAATTTTCACTATTTATAAGTTAATACTGATTGTTTACGTCTGTTTTCAAAATATTGTTACTATTTAAAATGTGATTATATTTATATATATAATATATTTTATATATATTAACTCATAAATCACTTTATATGTTAATAATTTCAAAATTTTACAATTTTTTGGAACCCAGATTATTGAGGTATATTTTATTTAATCATTATTTTGATACTTAAGATTTTTATTTGCTCGGTTTTTATTCTTTCTTCCAGAATCTTCATAAATATATTTTTAATAATTTTACTTTTTTTACATTTATTTTATTACAGAATGTAATAATATTTATATTACATTATTTTTCAAGCGTTGCTTCGCATATTTGGTTAAAATATCTGTATATTTAGTGTTTCGTATAAAATTTTTACTCGAAATAGAGAAAGTGGTGTGATATCAAGTTTTTAATTTTGTAAGGTGGATATTATATAATAATTAAAAAGTTTTCTACTAAAAAGAGTCATAAATGATATGATAAAGTCACGTTACGTTACTACGCACTTCATGCCAAGTCAAAAAAATATCTATTATAATTACACCGACTCATGATCCTGCATCAATGATCCTGTCATTGATATATTTTCCAAAGGAAATCTTTGGAAACGTACACAGAGATCATGGTAATTTAATTTTAATGCAATTTTCTTTTCTTCTGTTTTTCTTGAATAACAATTTTAATACATACATTTTATGATTTCTTTATATTCGCTTAGTTTTGACATATTTTTTCATGGCTAGTTTTGATCAGAGACAAGCTTAAAAGATAGTTTAATTTTTCAGATGTAGAATCTCGAAATTTAGCATAATTATATAGCATTTCTTTTTAGCATGTCTATCTATAACCTAAAAATATTGCGTCGAAATTTTTGAAGAAGCAACGACGTCCACAAAATTTTCTTGTCTTTCACATATGATTGAAAGAGCAAGTTAAAAGGATTAAAGAAGTGTCTTTTTCAGAATTTAATGTAACACCATTCGTTATTGAAAAGTTCTCAAAAAATACATATATACATATATGCATATATATATATATATATATATATATATATATATATATATATATATATTTATATTTATATTTATATTCTCCCCAACTCTGACACTGTTAAGTGAAGATTTAAGATTAAATTGATGAAAAATAATGTTAATATTTTTAAATAGCTTAATATAAATGCCTTTGATGGTTTATAGACGTGTGAGTATGTAGTGCGAGTTCTGACTTATTTAACAAGATTTTAATGTTTTCAGTACAAAGAATAAATTATTATATAATATATATATTGTCGATTTGGTGTACACTTTCATAATCACTAAAAGCCTCGTATATATGTATCGACGTATTTGCATAAAACTTGATGTTGAGTTGTTAAAACTGCTTAACACAAGTGAGAAAATTATTTCGAATTTCACTTTACAGTGAAAACAGGCATCAATTTGTTTAAATGTTAATATAATCATAATCTGAAATGGAACCTTTTAGTCACAAAACTGAATTTTTCGGCACGATTTGCATTATACCGTCAAAACGAATTAAAATATCGAATTAGAGTCATGTTTTAATTATTTATTTCATAGGTATTTTTTTTATACAAAATTTCATCATCTAAAATGTTTGTTTTTAATTTAATCTAATAATTAGTAATGTAATCCATTAAACTTTTTTTAGATTTTCAGATGGAATATAAAATTTTACCCTGTACCAATTTGGACATTATAAGTTAAATATGATAATCACAAAAAAATGATACTCACAAACCAACAGCCAAATAAAAATAAAGAATGTTATTTTGATTACATTAATTATAACCGGATTTATCATTTTTATTATATCATTGTAAATATATAGGTTAAATTTCAATTATTCTTTTTACGGATTATTTTAATAATACATTTAACACATACATAAGTCAAACATATTAACACTGAATGTGTTGAAATAATAAAACTAATTTCCGAAACAGTTAAAAGAGCTACCCTTTATTTATAATTACGAAATGCTGAAGAATTTTTCAAAACGATTTTCCAAGGGATGCAAAGTTATTTCATTAACAAATTTCCGGTTTTATTTTATAATAAATATGTTTAGCAGTAATAAATTCAATCGAATGGGGTTTATGTTATAAATATATTGTGTTAGCATAGTTTCTCAATAAGAGTAGCAGAATCTTCATCGAAAATAGGGTATGTGTTTTATTCTGACCATTAACCGAAGCGATAATGCATTTCCTTTGTATTTTACTTTAACTAACTTTTACTTTTGTCCACAACTCTGTTTACTTTAACTAACTTTGCACGTAATAGACTTTTATTTACTCCTTTAAATAACTTTGCATGTAACAGACTGTTATGTACTGTGACGCAATTTCAACTGTTTAAGAGTTAAAACGGTATCGTAGAATGTTTGATATTCAATTAAGACGATGTGGCATATTTTTTTATTAATACTGGACATCACGGAAAAAAAGAAAACACCAAAAAATTAGGTATTTCCTTTAACTTAACTTATATCTCATAGTGAAACAGGTACTTATAATGATAATTTTATTGAAATTCTGTTCGTTATCGGCATTATCCATGTTGCTTTATTTTTAAAAATGGATGTGTTGGAAAGTTCGAATCGAAACTGTTTTGATGGGACTACGTTTTAATTTATGATATTCAATTAATTCAGAACGGATTAAAATTATAAAATGGAACAATGACCTAGCAGAACTAATGACATGGATACTTTCAAAAAAAATACTATCGTATTTTATATACATATTTCAAAATAATAATTCATTAGAATGAATAATTTTCTATAAAGTGTTGATGGGTCTGTTATTGTTTATAGACAAACTTTAAAATAAATTAATTAGGGATTTTTTGATTCTAAAGACCAATTAATATTTTATTGAGTATGTGTAAGAAAATATTTCATATTCCAACAAAATTTTTGGCGTTATTAATACATTATATATATATATATATATATATATATTATATATACATACATATATATATATATATATATATATATATATATATATATATACGATTTTTCTTATGTTATGCTGAGTATAGAGTTCTGTTCAAAACTCTGTAAGGTCTGTTATTACAATAAAATTTTGCAATGAAATAGGCTTCCGTCAAGTCGTACTATATAGGTCTATTGTTAACTGCCAATGTAAAAAACATTTTTTCTGTTTATTCAGATGAAGCTTATAAAGCTTCTTAACATTCCAAGCTCCATTTTTATAAGTGTAGTTACATCCTCACAAAGATATTTTTCGTTCAATACTTAATACTAAGTTCATCTATTACATAAATGTAATTTTTTATTTAATGACATTTCTGTATTTTATTCTATCTTTAATAAATAAATAAACATTTGATTCTATCGTGCTGCCCATTCCGATCCGTAATCTTTCATCTGTTGAGATATATTCTTCGCCATAACACTTACTAAAGTTTATTGGATAGATTTCTCAGAGCTATACATTCACATATGGTTTTATGTCAGAATCGGTAAATCGAGTATTTTCTCATCTTTAATTTAATAAAGAATAGCTCTATTATGATATTTTCGTGTATATACAAAAAATAAAATAAATAATATTTAATACATATTTTAAATAGTTTCTCGAATTTTGTTCCTTAGTATTTGTGACTTGCTGTTTGCCTTCCACACCGTATGTTGGTGTGGTGTGAACATATACGTGTTTGTTATTATGTTTGTCTTGGAAAACAGAATTTTTCAATCCTATTCCGGCACCGTCTTCTCTTGTCTTCAACCCTACTCGCAAAATTTTAATGGTCGAATGGAGGTAGTGTATTGACAATACTCGATCGTAGTGTGTCATCAAGTGTAAACCAGAAAGTCTCAAAGTTATTAATGTAATGTTAATGATTACTTACTGAAAGCGTATTAACATTACAAAAAAGTGCATAAAGTATATATGAATAGGATTTTTTTTAAATAGGATTTCACTGGATTTCTAGATGAATAATTAAAATTTTCAAAATATTAAGTGGAAAAATTTTAATATAACAAAAGCCGAACTAATGTAATGTTAAAAATTATTGGTCTAAGAAGAGTTCTGTGAGTTTTCAGATAAATATTGTCTTTTTGTAATATTTTCGTGAAATTCTGAAATAAAAGTTATGTACATATATATATATATATATATATATATATATATATATATATATATATATATATATATATATATATATATATATATATATATATATATCTATATATATATATATTTATCTATATATATATATATATATATATATATGTGTGTATAAATATATATAATATGCATTAATAATGGCAAAAATTTTGTTGGAATGTGAAATATTTTCCTATTTGCAGTTAATAAAATATTAATTGGTCTTTAGAATAAAAAAAATTACTGATTAATTTATTTTAAAATTTGTCTATACCCAATAACAGGTCCATCAAAACTATTTAGAAAATTATTTATTCTAACTAATTATTACTTTAAAGTATGTATTAAAAACATGATAGTATTTTTTTTAAAGGTATCCAAGTCATCTCTCGGTCATTGTTCCATTTTATAATTTTAAACCATCCTGAATTAATCAAATACCATAAATTAAAACGTAGTCCCGTCAAAACAGTTTCGATTTAAACTTTCGAGCACATTCATCCTAAAAAATAAAGCAACATGGATAATGCCGAAAATGAACATAGTTTTAATTGAATTATCATTATAGGTACCTGCTTCACTAGGAGATATAGGTTAAGTTAAAGGAAATACCTATTTTTTTTGTGTTTTCCTTTTTTTGCGTGATGCCCAGTGTTAACAAAAAAATATACCACATCATCTTTCTTGAGTATTAAAAATTCAATGATGTCTATTTTACTCTTAAACAGCTGTTTTCATGGGTTAAGTTAAAATTTTCACGGGTTATCAATTAGACTTAATATGGACTATCTCCTGATAATCCTCGGTTAGCAAACATTGAGTACTAAAAATGTTTTCTGCCTGAAGAAGATGTATCTCAGGCATATTAAAATAATAACATTTAAACTCACAATTATATGAAACTACGTGATGTTGTACTATTTCTACTTTATTTAAATTCTTTACAACGACCTATATTTCGTTGTATTACAACACCTTCAGGTGGGCGATTAGAAAAGATTGACTCTAATTGAAAATCTTTGCTAATTGCCCACCTGAAGATGTGGTAATACAACGAAACCTAGGTCGTGATAAAGAATAGATAATACAACATCACGTAGATTCATTTAATTGTGAATAATGAATTTCTGCAAGATTAACACCAAATACAGTCAACATTTAAATAATCGAATCTGGAGCATTTACTTAATTTACTTTTTCTGCCACAAATAAAATACGTGTAGTATCATATATTAAATTTTATTCGTGTGTGAATGAGCCCGAAATTCAAATAAAAGACCGCAGCATACTAATTTGTTTCACAACAACTATCATCTTTCAGATACATAGGAAGTGAAAAATTTAACTGCAATGTTAATATTGATTACATTATATAATGGTTTATGAAATATGAATTTTCAATCGGTTTTTACAATATTCTGTTCCTTAACTTTGATTCAAACACGCTTTAAGTAATCGAATAAATTTCCCAAGTCGAAGCCCACAGTTCGGTAAACAAAATATTGACCGAATATTGCTCATATAAATATGCCATAAATAACCATTTCCCGTATGACAATAATGTAACGTGACATCAAGCACGTAATTCAAAATACGGACGAGAGGAAATAAAAGCTCCACGTCATGTGACCGTAAACCTTGCTGTATAAAAACAGTTTAACATCGAAACTCAGTCAAGTAGGTAACGGCTAACATCCGGGTGCTGATCGGTGAATCCGGGCGCTGGAAACGACCATCGTCTCTTGTCAATTTAGTTTTGTCATATTTTGCTATTGGTTCTTGGTACACGGTCGTAAATAATAGAGATCTAACGTCCAGCTGTCTTTTGATACTGTCAATGCTTTCATTATTTACGAATCCGGTATATCCGCGATGGTATTGTCATCAAAGTGAAATACGGTGGATGATTGCGTTTAGAGTAATATTTGTTTTTTGGTGATAAGGGAGCAAGTAGTAATAGGTTTTAAAATAAATTGGCGAATGATTTTTCGTAATTAAAGCTAGCCTTCAAAATTTATGATTCCATGTTTGGACGCTTTATTAGTTTTTTGTTTAATTTTTGTAACTGAATTGATTCTTTTTTATCGTCTCTTAAAAAAATTAGGAACTCTTATAACTTCTCCATGTCAGTCTGTCTGTATGATATAGCCATTTTACTTGCACGCTACTAGGGTTACAAAAGTGATTAATGATGGAAAATATTTCATGGTGCCTCCATTATTTATGTAGGTGATTTTTTTTCATTCGCATGGTCTATAACTTTCAAGAATATTGGCAGTATATTACGAACTATTTTTCGATTTTCGATAGCTTTACCGTGGTAATTTTCGTTAGTTACGTGTTCTCAAACCTACCAGGCAACCAAATTTATTTTATTTTTGAATATTTTAAAGTATTTACAATATCGGTATGTATAACAAAATTGAAAAGACGATTGTTACAGTTATGTAGACTCCATTCTTTTATTAGCGATAGTTAATCAACTTGTGATATGTAGTTGGGTTAGTAAAAAGTTCATAAAAATTTCGCACAAATGATTTCAATCAACACCAAATCTATAAAATATATAGCAGGCAATATATTTATATATTTGCATTGTCAATAGAATATTAATATCTCTAAATAATTTACAAAAAGTACTCTGTACGTTTCTATATTTACATGCGAACGGAGCGCTCGTATTGCGAGTTATATTTGTCCATAACAAGTTTTTTATTGCAAGATACTGAAATGTAAGAATAAGTATTGAAACAAAATAGCCTGAAATTCAAGCACTTTTAGAAATAGCACTGTAACATATTATCAGCTTTTTAAGAATTTGTACTTAGATAATATAAAATAAGTCCACTGTTGCGTCTGGCTTTCCGTCTATGTGGACTAATCTCAGTAACTACTGAATAGACTGGGTTTCAGTTTTTATCACTGGCTGTATTGGATCCCAAAGAAGGCGTGTATTTATAAACATTTTGTGTAAATTATCTGACCTATGATGATGAAATTACGGAAAAAACAAAGAAAAGTTTTTTTACATACACTGCGTATAGCGTTAAAGATACATAAACATAATGTGCATAAAAATTGTTTGCCTGAAAAAGTCTACAAATAAGTTTGCAGCAATATAATCCTATCTACTAAGGTTAAATTAAACTATTGAAATATTGGGTTTGTTTTGTGTATTTTATTTCGTGTATACAGAAAATATAAAATTATTATCAAATTTTAAACGTTTTTCGTTCTTTTTATTTAAATGAGATGAAAAATATCACTCCCATTGAACCATTTGGATGAATATTTCAGATATTGCAAGAGTATTTTTGTAAACGTAACAAACTTGCGCCGTTGTCTAATTGATTCTTCAGGACAATTTCTCAGTTTACTTTAACTTAGGTTTTTCAATTATCATCAAAAAACACAGCGGCAATCGTACAATGTTTTTCACTGGCCAATTGTTCGTGGTCGTGTAAATATAATCTCATCACCTGAGGTAGAGATATCACTTGGTGTTTATAGAAGTATTCAAAAACTAACGAATTATTTCAAAAACTTATTAAAGTTTACTCGTGCCAACTCGGGCCGGAACTAGTGGCACATATTTTTAATGCGGTGTGAGGAATAATTTTCTTTTAAAACACATGTTGCCTCATTGGAATTTAAAAATGTTTGGCTTGAGATTAGAAAACGAAAGAAAAAGCAGTGGCAACCGTTTTCATATTAGAGTAAGGGCGAAATATATTTGGTTCTTTTTTTAATTGGGGCACAATTCCATTAAAATTAACTTAATGGCTGATAACAAACAAACATTTAACAAACGAACTTTACATGATATAGCATGCAAACTTCATCCTTCAGATAGTTTCAGAAAAAGTTTTCAGAGAGGTTTGGGTTCGAATATTGTATTACATAAAAATCTAGCTTTAAAGCATAGAGCGGCTTACAAAATTGTATAAAACTGTTAAAATGCAAATATGCAGATAAAAATGAGAAAAAAAAGTTTCGCTTGTAACTACTGCTTTTCAAACATACAATGAATTAGAACATAGCTAATTTAGCTTTTTAATAGGAGTATCAGTGTTGCTTAAATTGTTAATGAATTTTATAGAGTAGAGTTGATACAAACGAACTTTTTTTAATGATAAAAATTATACGTAAGCACAGTTGTAATACTCGGTGGGGTTTCCCTAATTTAGATTAATTAAAGTTCAGTAATAGAGTCTTATAGGTTTTGTCCACAAATTTTACTCAGGATACATTTTAATTTATTTATTATAGTGGGTCTCACAGAATCAGTTTATAAAAACGTATATTATATAAATATATACAAAAATTTAATTCTTGAAATTGGAATCGTGGTCCGTCAGAGAGATTGCTTGCATTTGCTACAGGGATGATAAATATTCTACTTTAACTTGCCGGCTCTCTTATAGTGGACTGTCCATGATGATGCTGGAACGATATTTGCTCATATAATGAGTTTTAGTTGAGAACTTATTTTGTCCTCCCATAACAAAATATTTCGCCCTTTAATTTTTACATTTATTAGAAGAAAAATAAAACAGATACGAAAAATAATCTTTATTTGCTCCCACAAATTATCGGTTAAAATTGCATCTTCTACTTCCACTAATATAATCCAATCGTATTTAAAATAAAGCCTTATTAGCATAATGCACACGATAAACATAAAAAAACTATAATAAAAATTGTTGTTTGTATTCGTGCATGTTGAATGCACATACCTAAAAAACCAAAAAACACGAAAAATACGCTTGCACATTTTGTTAGATGATACTTGACAAGGAGACAAGGAGAACAGTCATAGGATATTGTATGTAAAGAAAAATTTATATATGTGAATGATTCCAATTTCCCAATTTTCATTTAATTTAAAATTTAAATCATCTGATACTGATAAAATTTTGAAATAATTAAAACTTTCCAAAAATTTATTGAAGCATGTACGTTGACCTAATTACGGCACAAATATACTAAGATATTAACAATGTTTTTGTTATCATGTGAGAAATATTTTTTTTTGCTTTATTCCTGTAACTAACTCTGTGGTCTTATATTGTAACACAAATAACATAAAAAAAACGTTCTACAATATTCAATTAAGTATATGCTGGATTTTTTTTATATTTCTATTAAGTACAATTCATTAAATTTTGTTGACGTAGTTAATAATTTAGTTTAATTAATTGAATATTTTTTGTTTTCCGATTTTGTAACACATAACTTAATAATTAGCTCTAAGTGAAATTTATTTTTTACAAATTTTCATATGACCTCCGATTCTGTCAATACATAATAAAATAAATTTCTGAAATAGTTAAATGAGCTATTTAATATCCATAGCTAGGAAGTGACTAATGCTATAGTAAACTGCTTCTTCGTTCTGAAGATGCAATGAATTTATTACGATTGCAGTAAATAGAAATGTTATGTACTGAATCAAAACTTTTTCTTTGAATTAGTACATAACATTTCTTTATAGAATTTGACCTATTACCAATACTTTTGATTGGTGCACAAAATACAAGCAGTTATGAATTTTTATATTTCTCATAATATACCCATATTAATTCAAATAATCTAAATGAGGTTCCATCTTCAAATGAGAAATCCACGGCAAAACAAAAAAGCCAAATATAAAGTATATTTGAGTTTTGACTTTCCTTGATGATAGTTAATTTTTATTCTGTTTGTCTTCGAACATAAAGGATTTTTCATCAACATTCCAACAATGTTTTCTCATGTCCTCAGCCTGTCAACTTTATAACAATACTCTCCGTGATGGTCAATATCGTACATGTTAATGGTGTATCAGTACAGTATCATATATACAAATGTGATGAATATTAATGGTGTAACCAAATGATGTATTGAAAATGCTCGATCGTGCATTATCACTTGGCATGAAGATAATTTCAGGGTTGGAGCCATTATAATACATTTTTTTATCAAAAATTTTATGTTAATCGAAGTTATCTAATTAGGCAATTATCTAGTTGCAATTAATGCAATAAAGGAAACAAAACTCAACAAAATTATTTATACTACATATATAAGCAAACAGGAAATGGATTATTAGTGGAGCTATAACATACTTTTCAACACAAAGTATGGATATTCTTTTAACATAAATGATTTCTTAAAACAAATCGTGTAGACTAAACATTAAATTAATATTCGATATTATATGTTGAATATTGGTGTATAAGGAATATTCGGATTAGGAAATAAACAAGTTTTATATAAAAATGAGTTTATTTTTTTGTTCAAACATAAATTTATACTAAAAAATATTTAAAAATGATTAATAACACAATGCTGTAAAAATTGTAATAACATTGATCTAGCAGAAATTTTCCATAAAATTCACCAATCGACAGGGGTTGATTGCTTCTTTTTAGGCAATTTAAAACTAGAATATTGAGAAATATCAAATCTACAATTCTCATCGACGACTAAACTCGGAGAATGATGATACGAATGGGGTTCAAACAAATTAATTAAAATTCTAATAATCTGTGGTAACTTAGATATAGATATTTTTGACAACAGTTTCTGACTACCGATGATAATAGTCTGCGATTTAATTGGTTTAAACAAAAGACCCTGCCTACCAGCCCCCTGAGTGATCAAATGTAGGTCTGCATTTAACATATCAATACATGAAGACATTTTATCGACATTGCAGTGAGAGTCTATTTGAAGATCATCAGCATATAAATGATAGTTGGAGGACAGTTGTTTAACTACAGGATCAATGAAAATAGAAAAAAGAAGTGGAGAATGAATACGACCTTGAGGTACTCCGGCAAAGAGACTGGTCCACCGTGAGTAGTTTTTAGTTTTGATTGCCTGTTTACGACCACGAAGAAGGAATTGAACCAATCAACACATGGTTGCGACAGATTTAAGGATTTAAGCCTATGTATCAAAATGTCGATGTCCACGAAGTTGAAAGCATTACTGAAGTCTAATAATAAAAGAACAGATAGCTGGGTTTTGTTCATGGCTAGGTGCACGTCATCAGTCACTTTCAGCATTGCTGTTGAAGTACTTTGCCCTGACTTATAGAAAGATTGCAGGGGGTCAAGTAAATTTTAGGTATCGAAAGAATTAACAAGTTGAGAATGTACAATCCGCTCAAAGAATTTTGATAGTAATGGTTATATAGATATTGGTCGAAAATCTTTGGTCTGGTTAGGACCAATGATTTATTATGACCGACGGCCAAAAAGTTTGTGTTAAAATATCCTTGTCTCCCGTAAAATATTTCCTTGTAATGAATTATTCACATATACTTTCAAATACATGCAAACCATCTTAATTATCAAATATAAGTTATCGAATACTCTATTTATCGAATACTCTGCTATAAAGTTATCTAATACTCTGCCATTACACACTGTAACGGAGGTATGTCTGTATATTAAAGTTATTTTACTGAAATAACTTTAACATACAGAGACTATTAGATAGATGATACGATTTAGATTTCTCCCACCCTAAAATACACTTTTTCAGAATTTAACCGATTTTAAGGAAACTTTTACTAGAACAATACAAGAAATTTAAAAAATTGGTTGTTTAGTTTTCCTTCCAATATTTCTTAAGGTACGTTTAATCCACCTGTGTGTTTTTTTGTTTAACTGCAAAAAAAACTATTAGACTAATTTAAACAGAATGCTTAGTACGATAGTGTTTAAAGTACAAATCAGATTTTAAATTTCTATTTTTGTGAAAGGTTCCGGGGAATTTCTTAATTCGATTACTGGGACTTTGGGGCTAAGACAAATAATTGAATAGAATTGTGGAGACAATTACAATAATTTTGTTTCGTATCTTTAATCAGATATAATGCACTTTTATGATGAATACCTTTACACTAGATAATAAATGAATCACAAAAATTAAGAATATTCTTGAGTAAAGCCGCCAAGAAAATATTAGTGTTAACGACATTTAGCTTTTTACCTTTAATTGTTTTTAACTTCGTTTATTTCTTAATTCAAAATGAGATAAGTTCAATTTACCTTTATTTTTATGATACAACAAAAGTGTTAGTAAAAGTTGATGCAAAAGTCACACGAAACCACGAAACCATGAAAAATATGAAACAATTTTTACCTATAATTATTTTATAATTTTCATCCATTACTTCGATCTTGAATATGACGATACAGTACAAATTACAGTCTGAGAAAGTTATAATAAATAATAAAGTATCAGAAAAGACAGCAAGGTATAGAATGCATTTTTTAAAAATGAGCAATACATTTTAGTTCCTTCGATTAAACGGAAATTTATGTCGATCATAACTATATCATTGAATATTAATTTTGTTGGCTGACAGCAACCACACCCAAATTATTTTTGATCGTTTTTAACAAACCCAGACTAAGTGATGAAAATGTTTAATAGGCGAAAAAATACACATATTGGGTAAATTGAAAATAAAAACATTAAAATTTTTGAGTAAGGAGTAGTAGATATTTTTGCTTTCTGGACACAAATAAAATATATGTTTCACGACATATTAAATTTTTTTGTATAAACCAGTCTAAAACTTAAACAAAAAATGGCGGGTTTCAATAGAATACGAACTATTGCAGTATATTAATTGGTTTCATGGCAATCACCATTTTTGCTGAAATATAAAAAAAATGTCTTATTATTCAGGATTGTGTGATATAAATTTCCCATTCATGTCCAAAATTTTGTGTACGTTAATTTGTTTCAAAGATGTTTAATGTGACCGAATACATTTCGCAAATTGGAGTTAATAGCATATTTCATACATAGAAATGATAAAATGACACATTTTCGTATGCTTCTGGCAATAATATAATGTGGCACAAAATATGCCATTGAAAATACGGACGATGCTCAATAAAAGCTCTGTGTCTTGCGACCATAAATTTTGCTGTACAAAAAAAATAACATCAAAACTCAGTCAAGTAAATAACTGGCAATATACGAGTGCGACCGGAAATGGTTATCGGCCATTGTCAAATTTAGTTTTCTCATATTTTGTAAATGGCTGTCAGTACACGGTCGTAAATAATAGATATAACACCCGGCCGCGTTTAGATACTGTCAATGGTTTTCTTATTTACGAAGGCAGTATTTCGCCAATAGCATTGTCTTCACAGAGCTATCATTACATGGTATATCAGGTGAAGAATTTTCTCTGCATGAGAGGGGAAACGGTATGATGTTATAACATTAAACCGACAAATATTTGATTAAACATTTGGGCATTTGACAAGTTTTAGTCAAGTAGAGCTTTATCCCATAATAAAGAATAAGATACATATTGTTTTTTTCTTAATTAAATATTATGATTGCAACTTAAACCACAAAAGACGCCATCAAAATGTTTCATCCGATGAGAATCGTTTAGATAAGACAAATCATTTTAAAATTTAGTAAGTTCTTCGTTTATTTAATATTTTAGTGCGAAGCTAAAATTAATAATAAAAATGGGTGTTTAACTTTTTACTCTTAGTCACAGATAACTCATTTCAAACATATCTTAAGAAATTGTCTACAAGTTATAAATAGATATTCTACACCAATGTGGTAAGCTTTTTTTCAAAAATGTTTGAATATTAGCACAGAAAGCTTTATATATTAGTACAGGGTATCTAGTTAAATCTGGAATGGAATAATGAGTTGTTTTTCTGTTGTGATTTCATGGAAAATTTTAAACTTTTAATACAATTGTTCACTGACCCCTGACGACATTTTTACTTTTTAGGAAAAAAATAAATTAAATTATTGAATTTTTAATGACGAAAATGGACATAAAATATAAAAAATGCAGAATTTTTGTTTTTCACTAAAATATGGCTTGAAATTTAGATTAAAACTTTATTTACCTCCTCTTCCCATGGAACATTCTCTAAGGGACAAATGACGGACCTCAAATTAAATTATTAGTGCTAACGCAGACTAGGCTAAGTGCAGGGGTTTTCAAACTGATGAATAAAAATTACCGAGGTCTTTACAGAGATTCCGTTTGAAGTTACAGCAATAGCATAAGATTATTTTATCCTTGGGAAAGGTATTCTTGAGATGCAAACCATACTTCCAAAAACTTGAACTTTTTTACATGCTGAGCAATAAAAATAGCTCTGAAGCTCGTTTTGCAACAATTATATTTTCTAAATATTTTCTGTTATATTTCCGTAATAAAAAAGCTATTCATAACGAGAATAAGGGTAAAATTCTCGTAATTATCGAAATTATCCACGCTGCATCATTTATAGGAGTTAATTTAATTCAAAGTTCAAATCCAAATTTTCCTGGTGAGGAAAGAAAAATTTTGCATTACAAATAATATTTTTACATAATTGCGGTTGTAATATTTTTTTTTAAATATAATTTTTTTCTCTTTCCAATACCGTAAATTTTTTTGTCTTTGCAGAAGAAAGTAGTTTCTTGATTTCAAAAATATTTTTCGAATTGATTTTTTTTTTAAATTTGCTGCCGTTAAAAAATCACATTAATGTATAAACTAATACTAACACTTCTAATGATATATCGCTATACAAGCAACGACCAATTATTTACCTAATAATAACTTTGTTTTTATTTTATTTGAAAAATATATTATAATAATAAATAGCATTGAAATATTATTTTGTTTAGTTGATTTAAACTAGAATAATTGTAACAATTCCAAATCTTTAGTTGGTAGAAAAACCTGGATGATTAAATTCGGAGAGCTATAATATGAATGTTGATGAAGAAAAAAATAATTAAAAACGGAATATTTTACGGCTAAATTTAACTTCAAACTGTTTTTCAACTTCTTAGTGCTATTCCGTTTATAAATTTAATGATATTCAATTTAATGAATATAATTTGATTATAAAGATTATTATTTGCCTATTAAAAATTTAAAAAGGAATAATTATATATTGCGGTTCAGCCATAAAGGATTATTTTGAAAATTATTGTTGTTAATTTAACGAAATAATAAAAAGAGTATTCAATATTTTAAAGGTGATATTTGTAAGGGATTTCCAAATTAAAATATTCTTTGCAATTTTATCTTTAATCAAAGATTTTAGTCTTGCAAAAAATATTTTATTTTAAGGAATTATGTGTTCTTAATAATATGGAAAACTACTTTACTCGGCATGTTCATATGTTATTCATTTTGGACTAAATACTTCTATAACCAATTATTTAAGTTAATAGAAGTATTTAGTGGAATACAATCTTCAGGCCTTTCTAAATCCAAAAGTGTCAGGCGAATTTGATGCAGATTAGAGCTGAGCCTCTACCAAAATATTCGTTGGTTGTATCGGAGCTGTAGTTTCCTTTGGAGCTGTAGTTGGTGTAGAGCGGAGGTTGGGTTGTATCGGAGCTTTGTTTTCAGCAGTATATTATTTTTATTACCATATAATGTAATACAGAAACGAGTAGGATACGAGTAGGTAGGATTTAAGAATTAGTAAAATAAGTGTAAAAAACACACACATAAATTTAAAAAACATATATATATATATATATATATATATATATATATATATATATATATTAAGAAAAATAGAGCAGATTAAAGCTGACTTTTGAAGCATCCCTTCATAATATGAGACAAAATCCGCCATCGCGTCACTCTTCCTATATGACCAATCTCAGTAACTAAACTGGAGCAAACTCAAATAATAAATTAATAAAATAATAAAAATATATACATTCAAAAAACACGCAAGCCATTTACCAGCTGGTATTTTTAACGATAGTGACTATCTGACGTGCAAATCACCATACGAAACGAGCTTTATTACTTAGCATGAAAGGAGACCGCGGTCTCAGTATATTATCTTTAATTTTCAACCCTATTTCAATTCGATTATTTCAAAATAAATGTTATGCCATTTGGATTGAAAAACATTTGGATTGACTAAAAACTGAGAAAAATAATTTTGAAGCTTTTTGGTTAATTACAAGAATTTACGATTTTGATTTTTTTAAACTGGATCAAAATTCTCTTAAAATCGATTTAGTAGATTTTGTATGATAAGGTAACGAGCAAACATATGCATCTATATTACAGCATCTTATCCGCATAAGAGTACAACGTACGTCCTTCAATACAGTTTATCCTTAACAAGTTACCCTATTTTTATATTTGACATTTTAAAAAAAATTGTATTTATTCCGTCGAATTTAAATATTTTATTAGTGCGATATAATGTTTGTTGCCTTAGCGCTATAAGTTATTTTTTTTTAAATCTATGTAAAAATTGTTGCCCGAGATCAATCAAAAATTATTAGAAAAGGTATTACTATTCAAGGTATTATTATATAATAGTTAAGGAGGCCGTTCTGAAGATGAGTATAAAAGAAGACTCGTTAGTAGAAAAAATTAAATTGGCAGTGTTTAAAATTCTGAAATGAGAATTTTCTTTTCAAAATTGAAAGTTTTTGTATTAGTGGAAAATGGGATAAATATGGTTGTGTTATAATAATTAGTTAAATTAGTCAATGATGAAATATTTTATTAACATGAATTTATATACTACAAATGGAAAAGATGCAATGCTTTCAAACATGGACATTAGATTAGACTCTGCGTCATGAAACGCTGTCGCGTCGAATAAATAATAGTACCTAAATACAAAATGTGCCGGGAACCTTCAGATGCCGCTGTGGCAGCAAATCTTATTACGCGGCGTCTTAAATTTTAATTTATCTATTACATTATAAATTTGCACAAATATGCTCCAAAAGTATCGCAATTGTTTGGATGATGAAATTTTCTGCAATATTCTATGCATAATATTACGAGGAACATTACACAATTTTCTTACACATTTATCTATATTAATACTGATATTACAATAAAAAAATAACTATTCAAGAAGAAATTATGTTTGCCACTTTATAAATTCGAAGTAATTTCAAAAACAGTTGCGGTTACCGATGGAAGTATAATTTTGTCATGTTGTGAATAAATCCCAAGGACAAACTTTTAGAATGGTTGAAATCTACTTGACGTTTTATTGGTCTCGTCGTTATCCAGAGTAGAAACTATAAAAAAAACGATATATTTTACATGCAACAAATAATAATGAAATTATAAATATAGTGTTTGAAGAAGCCATTAAATAAAATACTGAGCCGAGGAGTCACTAAAAAAGTGAAGATTGAAAAAACAAAAAACGTAAAAAAAAGCAAATATATATAAAATACGTTCATTATGGTAGTTATGGTGTAAAAGGCGTTGTCGTCGAAATTCTGATATATTATTCAAACTATGAATGTCTCATTTTAAAATTTAAAAACTATTTACAATTAAGTTTTGACAAAAATTGTGGAACTAACATTACAGGAAAAGTAATTGTTTTACCATACTTTGAATTTTATTTGAAAACCCCTCAAGCAATTTGAATAAAAAAAAACTAAATAAATGTAAAACGATGTTATATTAACTTTTTGACAAAAAAAATATTTACCGTTTAGTTTTGGTAACAATCGCTCTCCGAAACTATACATTAACATTATAGTAATGTAACAATTTCACCATATTTATTTTTTTGATTAACGAGTCGAGCGATTTTTTTTTAATTAAGTCAATGTAAAATGATGTTCCTTAAAATTAAAAAAAAAATACTTTTTGGTTTTGATAAAAATCGCTTTCAAAAATTATACAATTAACATAACTGGAAAAATACGCATTTCACCACACTTCATTTTATTTAAGAAAAATGCAATAAAATTGCAAATGTAATTTTTTTATAAGCTCTTAAAATGATGTTATATTAAAAGTTTGAAAGACAAAAAAAAAAAAGTTTCAAAAACTTTATAATTTTTGGATCTTACTGTCACCACGACTACCTTAATCAATTTCTGTTACACGTGAATGAGGCCATGGGCAAAATTTAGTTTTCATCAATTTTAGTTTTCTATAAATTGAAAGAATTAACCGGTTCATTTTCCACGGGTAAGATATAAATTGGAGATTAAATATTTTTATTCTTTGATCAAAGAATTACTGCGACTGATATCGACATTCAAATAAATGTCATGAATAGTTGCATAGAAGTGTTTATTCAGGTACATATTTATTTGTTTCACTTTGTGTCTCAAAAATGCTGAGGAGCCGCGAAGAACACATGAATTAGAAGGAGAAGTATATGAATTATTTGAACACCTTCGATACGATACAGGTTAATTGACATATCAAAATTATACTGGGATTGCAGAGGGGATTAGTGTACTAATTTTTCATCTGCAATTCACAGACTGGGATTGGAAACCGGAAAATTGATTTATCAAATTTTCATTTGCCTGTAATAACGAACTTACATGCTACGGATAGGGTTCTTGATATCTTTTATCTTTTTCATTGGCTTTTTTTTATAATTTGTATGTTATATTTAACTTAGCAAATAGCGTATACATCAAATTTTTGTCCTCAATAGGGGCTATTTATTGTATTTTGTTTTAAATACATATTTAAAAATTTGAATAAATGTTTTGCAAATTCCAAGATTTTCTTCTAACGTTTATAGAAAAAAAGGAACAAATTAACGAATCAAAAATCTTAACTAAAAAGGTTTTAAATGAGGAAAATCGAAATTAAGTCTATCCAGAATTTGTATAATAAGATATAGATGATAATGGCTTTACATACCCTTATAATTGATATGCCAATCTCATATATACTGCTGGCACATTAAATAAATATGTGAAATTAATAATACAATCGGTTGTATGAAATTTATTATTTTTTCCATATTATCATCATCATCATCATATCATCATATATATTAATACGCTAAGGTTAAGATGTTACGCTCCCTTTTTAGAAAAAACCTCACAACTAATCCACATAAATTATATGTCATTTTATAGATAATTGCTTGCTCTACCGGCATCCACAACTAAAAAATTTATTATTGCTATTGTTTTTGCAAATGAATTAATTATTAAAATTATATACACAAAACAGCAATGCTGCCATCTAACGGCTCAATGTCAATATGATTGACGGTCGGTAAAATTTTTGTTTAATTTCAAATCCACTCACGTATAAATAAAGTGGCGCTTTAGCTCAATGCTTTTGATACTTGCGCCTCTATATGTCAATTTTAGTAAAATAGAATAAATAATGCGAAGACTTCGCACAGGTCACGCTAGTCAATTTTTAATATACAAAATAACAATTCATTGATCTGAAATACTCGTAATATATTAACCATATAGTTCAAACCTAAAGACGTTATATTTTACATTTCTGGTATGCTTCTGACAATACTGTAATGAAGCACGAAGCACGTAATTTACGGACGGAACTCCATAAAAATTCAGTGTCAGGTGACGATAAGGCTGGCTGTGGGAAAACTGTTTAATCGTAAAACGCGTTCAAATAAGTAACGGCTCATAATAGAGTGTGAACCGAGGGCACCGAAAACCTTTATCGGTCATTGTCAAATTTAGTTTCAGCATATTTTGTGATTGGTTATCAGCTCACGGTCGTAAATAATAAGCCAAACATGCTTTCGATACTGTCAATATTTTTTTATATGTTTATGATAGGGATATACTGCCTTCGGTATTGTTTTCTCAAAATTTCGTTTAAGTGAAATACAAAATGCTTGTACAGAAGGCAAAGTCAAATAAGGAAATTTTTAAATTAATAATGGGAAAAATGGTGTTAAAATACCTAATTAACTAAAATATAATAAAGATTTTCAGTGTAAAGTTGCAGAGCTTCGTGAAAGCCAACATGAAGTGTTTTATAAACATGAAGTGTTTTATAAACTGTTTAATCGATAAAACACAATATTCATTTTTATTAATTACTGACAAATAACTTCATGAATATTATAAAACAACTGTGCGAAAGCTTGACGAATTGATGAAAGACGGTACCCACTATTAGTTATCTTACGCTCCCCACAGAATAAATTGTTTGATTAAAACTGCGTATCTTATATGACATTCATTAAATTAAAAAGAAACCATACGTCCACTTCCATTTGCAGATTTTCCATAATGAGATTCAACATTTAAGGTCGCACTGCACTATGTTTGCACATTCAACATCTTTCACTGCTACTCGACACGGGTTAAAATAATTTCTAATCTAGATTTCGGGTCCTTTTTTAGATTAAACCGACAAAATAAGAGCATTATTGCATTAATTGCCTTAAAAAAACTGGGTTGATAAATAAGGAACGTCAAGATAATAATAATATTAAATTAAGGAATTATATTACCTTACCATCAGCATTTCATGTTTGGATTCGTAGCAGAGATTTTCTATTATTAACTTCAATACTCTTATATGCATTTGCTTCTGGCACTCATCATGAATTATAAATACTTTCAATGAATAAACCCACAACGGAAATAAAAAATAGGTATCGAAAAAACTCTACTACTAACTATTGCTTAAATCTGGTTTTATTCAGAATGCGAGAAAATATTGCGTAATTATTACAATGTGATCATTGACAGGTCTTAAAATGTAATAAAAATATATTGCTTAGTGTTATTATAATTACTTTCGCCTAAGAGTAGTATTGAGGTTTTGATACTTTTTCTGATTTAAGTCCAAACATTTCCATTTTTACAAAGGGTATTTGAAATGACAAGTTAATGTTAATTTAAATTGCCATTGTATTAAGAGTATCAAAAAGTCTGAAGAATTCATGCATTTATCAATATTATCGTCATATTTTTTGCATGTAATGATGACAAAATATTTATAAAGAAGTGTTAGTCCGCAATAAACAAATTACAACTTCTTCTGCTACATCTCAAAGTTCATGATTACTTACACAGTATGTATATATAACACTGTATAATATATATTATATATAATATACATTATACAGTATTTACTTTGATGGCTTTATTTTATAAAAAAAATGGTAACAAGTAACGGACGGTTAAAAAAAACTTAGGAGATACGTTAAGCCCCGCGGTGGTCCGCAGGCCTCAACGGTTGAAGTGACGGATGTCAAAAGAATCAAATTCTTTGGGAAAGTCGCTCTGGAATAAAATTTATTATCGCGGGGTTTGAACAAATATTTACAGCGCTATCTGTGTTTTAGGATCCTGTTTGTTTATTTATTTAGCAAAACGGTCGAATATCGTAGTGAGTTACTTGTTGGTATGTATCAGTGTGGAGGCGATTTAAGTGAAGGTTTTAAGTGGAAACAAAGAATGTCCACATCTGACTTCAGTTTTTGCATTGAAGTTTTTATGTAAGTAATAAAATATCTTTAGAATAAAGGCAGTAAGCTTATGTTCCAATTCTAATTCTTAACATCTTCAGGAATCACTTAATTTCGACCGAGGGACTAACGTACGAGTAGATATCATTTTGAATGAAATTGCTTACTAATTTATAGATATATTTCTGAAGGAAGAATTGGCCGAAAGTTAAGGCTATAAATAATACAAAAATATCACACATTACCAAGCCTTTGACAATCTCGTTTAGCAAACATAATTGAGATAGATACTTACTTGTCTAGTGGTGATTTTATAATTTCATTGCTACTTTTGTGTCTATCATAATATTTAGGATTAACACTTTTCATGTAATCAAATCCGGTCCTTTCGCTGATATGAGTCGATATAAAGGTTTTAATGGCGAATATAATCAAAGTTTAAATAAAATTCCATATAATGCTCAACAGTTCAAAAGTCAAAAGAGTATAAAGAATAGACCAGGAATATGGACAACGAAATTTTGCCATAAGAGTTCCGTATTGTATTTTAAAATACAGAGCTAAAAATATTTTCATGTTACAAGTTGTAGACCTAATTTTCTTTGTGTATAACAATTTTCCTTTTTTCGCAATGAACGTTATCGCAGCAACGATTAATTAATTTACTGAAATACTAATAGCTGTGAGTAGCAGTTTACCCAATTGGTTCCCTCTATGGGTCTTATAGATTTTAGATGTAAGTAACTTTTTCAAAATACAACCAACCGAAGAACTTTTGATTTGATGGAGGGTTTATTCATTTATTCAAGCACAGATCGATAGTGCCAATCAAAATGTCATACAAATTAATCTCAAATCCTAGGTTATTGGAAAATAAAGAGAAACAAAAGGACAAATCTCGAATTGTTTTTTCACTTTTCCAAGTTTATCAAGTCAAATACAAGGAAATATTGAAATTATGTTTTACACTCACCTCCAAATTGAGTAACGTATCAAGAGACGTTTCAAATAATTAATTGGGCATCCGGTAGGTTCATACCTTAAACACTAATTTCATATATTTAAATTTATATTAATAATACCGATATCAAATTAACAGTGCCTCAAAATTGATATTTTTTTATGATCTAGATAGATTTTGAACAGCTCCTAACAAAAAGGAACAAGTGTCGAAACCTTCGTTAGGTTTTATTCAATGAGATTATGCTAAATTTAATTTAGATTGTTTTACGTTGATTATTGAAATTCCAGCAGTGAACCAACAATATATTTCATAAAAAGTTTTACGTCGCAAAAGCGCTTTGTTTCAATCATATATGACGTTTCCTTTTTCCATGCAATAACAAGGGGTTTTTTCCAGTTTTTTTGTCTTGTATACATTTTTGTATAAAACGCCCATTTAACGTTTATATACATATTTTTTCTGCTTGTATTATCAGTTTGTCTATTGTTTTAATAGTATATATTCCTTCTCTACAATTTCTGAATGTATGCAGATTGGTATGTTTTGTAAAATTATGGTTCAGATTGAACTATTATCTACCAACTCAAAAATCAAGTAGCCATTACATAAAGAAATCCAAAATGTGCATTAGATCATAATGGTAAACACTAATAATAAAAAAAAGTAAAAATAAAAAAAACTAAGTCCACGTAACTAATTGACACCACTAACCAAATAAGACAACAGAAATTCTGCATCCAATAGCAAACCAAAAACTTGAACCACTACATCATTCGACTGACTGTTCATCATATAATAGTAAAACAATCTTTTAGAAGAGCTCGAAGAAAAATAGCAGAAGATCCTCTGCGGGTATTGGCGATTGTCATTCTAGTGTCACACGAGATCTCAGTTAAGACTGGTAGACTCGCTTAATCTGCGTAATACGATTTAAATTATACTTATCTCGTTTATTTATATTAGGTAACGTTGTTATTTACTTAAGTCGTGTATTCGCTAAATAATTGCGTGGAGTTTGAAAATAAATATAACAAAATTATATTCATCAAATATTGAATATATTTGACGTTAAGGTTTTAGAAATTCATTATCACTTAATTGTTATTAACAAATAAATAAAACTAAATGATGTAGTATAATATCTACTTTATTTAATTTCAACACCACAACCTAGGTTTGGTTCTATGTTAACACTTCTAGGTGGAAAATTTGAAGGGATTAACTCGTAGAAACCTACAACGATATTTGAATATTATATAAGACAACAACGGAAGTGAGGTTTGAGAGAGTTTTCCCAATTTTTACATTAGTGAGTTTATGGTAGGGAATTAATATATATATATATATATATATATATATATATATATATATATATATATATAATATATTTTTGAAATTTATACAATATTTTAGTGAGAGTAATAAATCAAATTGATATTATTCTATGAGATTATAGAATGCAAAGTATTCAGGTGTATGTAATAAATTAGATGTTATTTTTAGTAATATATTTATACAATAGCATGAGTATCTAATGTTTGGAAAAAGGTTATATAACTAATTATACTTATCTGCCATTTCTTGTTTTCTTTCGTAATGTATCTCCTTAGATGTGTGACGAGGTTTTTATCGCAGGAACAAATTGTAAGAATAAATAACCTATTTTTACTTACCTGTAGACCAGTAATTGTTGTTCAGCAAGACGGTTGCTGATTTTTATGACTATGTTTAATCGAAAGTAAGGCCAAAAAAATAAAATAGCCTGTTTTCTTGGAATTTATTGTTGATATAATTAAATTCAGCCGGATTATATAAATGAGTCACAAATAAGTCTCCTAGATTATTTTAATAGCGATACACCTATTCTATAAGACCGAGCATTCAACATTAATGTTTCAGTAAAAAAGTATTTCAAGATTTGTAAATATAAATGAATGTAGAACATATAATTAATCGTAGGATGTCTATAACATTTTATTCGATATTAAAATAAAATTTTACGTTTCTTTTTGGTTTTAAATTTTATTTAAAATACCAATTTTTGACATTTATATTTGTGGATAGGTGAGAGAAGATTTATACAAATGTAAAGAAAAAATATTCAATTAGAAAACATGTGTAACAGCGCATTCAACTTTTTCAATTTAAACCAGTAATGATCACATTTTAATGACGTACAGAATAGCATAAAACTTTTGTTGCATGATCATCATCGTATTATTACTTCTAGTAGTCTCCGTAATTTGACCACTTTACCGAGTCAGCGATGATAAATTGTTTCCAAATTGAATATGATGCATGAATCAGTATTCTATAAGAGAACCAAAAGATGTTTCTTCAGTGTTTTAAGATTGGAATGTATTGCTGTTGGTTTGTAGTTCATTAAATTCTGGTAAACAAACATTATAGTCCTTAAATTAATATTTTTATATTTACATACATGTATCGTCTTTCCATTTATTCAATGATTTTATATTTTTGTTTCAGCAGTATTCTAGCTTAATCCAGAGGTCATATTAAATACAGCATTTCAATTTGAAGTATTTATTGAAGCCCCGATATCTGAAATAAAGAAGAGATGTTAGGTAGTTGTTACGTATTGAGGTCTCACACCGAAAATGTTTATGTCACGGTATCTGTATATCGCTCAAAGCGTATATTGGTGTTGGTATGTGTCTATTGACGACAATATAACAAACGTTCAACCTCTTTTTTTATATTTTATTTAGATTGAAACTAAAATTTGGAGGTAAATACATAATTGCTATTTTTATTATGCTTTCCTGGAGTAATGACAGTTCAATTATCAAGAATGTTTGGTTTTGAATTAAATTTGAAATAGCATCTAGATCTGGACTCATCGTGCGATGAGTCCAGATCTAGATGCTTGCACAATAAACTCTAGAACAGCATCCAGGCACTTTGTATATGGTATACATAAACACTGTATGTATACCATATACAAAATATTAGTTCATGCTATCGGGATTAGTCCATTTATTGTGTATTTTTTTTAAATTTATAATTATAGTTCATTGTAATATTTAACCAAGTTTTAATTTTCGTTTGATAGCGTGTATTTCTTAGCGTGTAGTTTTTCTTTTGGTTTAGTTGCGTGTAATTTTCGTTTAGTTTTGTTTAGTAGCGACCATAATTTTTCTTGCACTGGTGCACGTAGGTAAACAATTTAAAATTGCATGTCTGAATTTTTCCCGACCTACAGAAGCTATAAAACGTTGGCAAATTACCGTTTGGTGGAAAAGTGTAATTGGTTTTTTTTTCGATATCATCACATAAAATACACGAACAACTTATTGCATTAAAGTTATGTAAAACTTGTCAATTTTCAAGTAAAATCTAACCATAATATTTAAAAAGACTTTAGAGGCAAACCTATTGACACCACACAAATAAAAAATGGCACTACTGCTTCAGATGGTCGCATATTAGTGGAGAGTAAAACGCATTCTTCTAGTCAAGCAACGTCCAGAAATGAGATCGTATTTGACTAAGTCGTTCACCATGACGATGTAGGAATATCCAATCACGTTACAAGAACTTACAGTTACTTCCCTTTTCTGCCAAAAGAACATCGGATAACACGGAGAATATTAATGTCTGGATAGTAGTATTTCTTATGGATAAATATCGGAAATTTTGAAACCCAAGCAGATATAAAATAATGATGTAAATTCAAGGTCGATAAAATTTGTGATATATTTTAAAAATCCAATCTCACAAAAAAAAATACTTAATGTCTACGGTTTGTTATAATGATAACATGAAAGTATGATTTGATTTTTCGACCACATTGGAAATAAATAAATCGGAGTTTGTGTTTTTTGCTTAACATATTGAAAATTAATCCGTATATATATATATATATATATATATATATATATATATATATCTTATTGTATTGTGTAAACTTTTACTGGAGTGGGAAGAGCAGGGGTTAAACAATGTATTTTGTGCTTTCTTGCATTAAATTCCTTACGACTATTTATTGTCGTACACTCATTTATGTGATGAAAATTTATATGTATATTTACAGGAGGATTATTCGTGAAGTTCCATAACATTTCTTTAGGGTAGTCAAAGTGAAAAACAGTTTGTATGTTTCAAATAACAATATAAAATATAACCAAGAGACACATAATGAAATGCAACACATCCTTTGGTTTTGTTTAGTGCGTTTCGTATTTTTTTTTATTTTCAAGCTAGTAATTTTCACGAGGTTTTCTTTATAAAAATATACATATTAAAAATACAAAGTGGAATAATTTAAGAGTAATAAATGCCAAATTTATTTTGAAAACAATAAATTTATTTCTGAGAATATTTCTCTGATTTTTCGAATACAACTTTTCTTTTCCAATTTTTGCTAGTGGGTAAGTCATGAACTTGCTAGATTTATCGACGGGTTGAAGGGAACAGTTATCAGGTTATCAACAACAGGTGTTTGCGTACTTTGATTTGCCGCAGTGAGACCATTGTGGTATCCAAAGCGTGTAAGTCGGTGTGTAGGCAATAACGATTAATAGCAAAGAAGCAGTTTTGAGCTTGTATTGTTCAGATAACATTATAACTTTGCCGTGTGCCCGACTTGATAATGCAGTACCAGATCATGGGGTTTACTGCAGAACTCTTCGACAGTCAATAGCTATTTGGTTACATTTCATAGGTACTTAAATTTAATTAAAACGTACTTGAGCTTAACCTGATACTGCAGGAAGAATAACCATTAAACGTCTAGTACAATGAGATTTGCGGTATAAACATTTATCTGCAAATTGTTTAAGAATAGTAAGATAATAGAGTGAGATCAGGAATTTAACTTTCTTTCATCGTAGTGATGTTTTAAATGGCATTATGCAACTGTCTGTGATTCTTTTTAATTCGCCTACTATAGTAGATAGATTTTCTTTTAATAAACGTTTTTGTTACTTATTTTTATATGGTGTTTTTAAATATACACGGTGTGGGTAATTAATATAATATTATCATACATATCTTCTATTCAGATATAGAAAACTAATCGAAATTATTAGACATTTTATGAAATCGTATAGGTTTTTTTACTTTCTCACAAAAATATCAACATACATTTTTGGAAAAAATCTATCTGTACATACAATAAAATCGTACAAAATTGAGTATTGATGACATTGAATATTTTTAAGTAAAATTAAGTGAGGCTACAGACACGGTACTTAGCCTAAAACAATAGTCTAGCTTATCTTTCTGTTTGTCTGTTTTTCCCCACTTTCGTTGTGCACGCTAATCTCAGCAACGGCTGATCTTATTTGTTGCTGTTTTTATTAATTAATGTATTTAGATTAGCTTGGGCTAATACTTAATCTTGGTTTCGATTCAATCGTTTCACAAATAGCAACAACATACATAAATCTTTATTTTACTTCCGTTTTGCGCGCTAATGTCAGAATCGGCGGAACCACTTTGGCTGCCAAGGCCATCTGGGTAAACTTCGTGATTATAGAGTTACGAGAGGAAAAATAAAATAAAAACACAAACAATTCCTAACAACTTTTCACACAGAGGTTTTCACGAGAACAATGTCGCGGGCATAACTAATTATTAAATAAAAAGTAAATAAAACCGAATATTTTTAAGGAAAAAAGACCAAATCCAACAAACTCTTGATACCATTTTCATGAACTAAAAAAACCTAATTGGCATACATGTAATCAAAAATTTTCCTTTAAATAATATGGCAGATAAAAGTAACTACCTTTTCCATATTTTAGAGTAACTTCGTGAAGTAATGATTATCACCACGTAAATTTTTACACGTAACATGTCACCATGAAATACACTGATGCACATCATAGATTTCCTCTCGATCTTTTGGCAACTTTTCTCTTAAAGGTCGATGACTTAAACGAAGTTTTATTCATTCGACCTAAGAGGTATGGATAATTAAAAAGAAATATTACTTTTATATATATACCAAATACTAAAATAGTATTTTAATATTAACAAGTGTTTCTAATTTAAAACATTTGAAAATAGTTTCACACAAAGGAGAAAAGTGCCGTTAGCGTAGAAAAAAATTTTTTTTTAATAATTTAGTTCACATAAAATGAGAAAAAAATGTTATCAGTACAATAAAGAAGAGGATAATTGACATTAATAAAAATTACAGCTTGTTACGATAAAAATAATTTCATTTGTGCTTTTCATGAAATATTTCATTGTTCTAGTGATGTAATTCATGAATTATTATAACTTAGATAACTCTTTGCTTATATATGTAAGGTTTTGCGTAATTTATAGTTAATGTGATTTAAAATGAGATAGATACATTTAATGTACAATTCAGACGTTGTAAAATTTGTTTTAATTGGAAACTGCGTGTGAAATTACATTATAGTGGCTTGGCTTCTTGCATTTTTCTTAAGTACTTCCATTGTTTCATCTAAAGAGAAAGTACTAGTAATGATCAAACTACAATGATCCATAGATCATTGTCATTTAAAATAAATTGTTGCTAAGCTTGTGACAGTGTCAGTTTTACCACCAATCTATGATTTTCCATTGAGATAGTTCTAATTTTTTCATAATACGTTGAGAAAGTTAAATTCTGAAGGATTATTTTTTTACCGGAAAATAAATATTACATTCAGTATAATGAATGGTAGTAGATTTTTTTGCAGAACTGAGTTTTTCTTTTATATTTGTTTCATAATAATGGTCACGTGAACAAATTTTCACTATTTTCTAAGTGACAACGTAATATAGTTGTAGCGGGATATTATTGCCTGCTATTGGAATATTATTAATATTGAAGAGGTGGTCGTGCTTATTTCATGAAGCATATATCTTCAAAAATCGCTTCATACTTTAAAAAGGACAGAATGCTACAATTTTTTTGTAAGGCCACATTATCGAGATATATTTTATATAGGCATTCCTTTGAAGTATGTCAAATTTTCAATTCTCCTCCTTTTCAATTCTTCCTCGTTTTTAATTCTTTCTAAATATATGTTTATTGTTTCACTTTACATAGTCACAGGTATTTTTAAATTACAATATTTTTCCATAGTTCCTTCACATATTTTCTTAGTATATTTGTCTGATAAATGGTGTGTATTCAAACTTTACCCGAAAGAAGAACAGCGTCATGGTACCAAGTTTATATTCTTTACCGACTTCAAAAAATTGAGGAGGTTCTCAATTTGTCGGACTACGTGAACCGATTGCGATGATTCTTGTATTATTTCAAAGGAGGCTCTGTAGAGAAATAAATCCAGAAATAAACGATGAAACACCTTAGATAAATCAACTATAATTTACGATTATGCTACGGGGAGTTGTTATTCTTTAGAGTAACTACACCATTTACCAGGTCAGAGTCTGACGATCAGTTAAGGAGATGGACAACGGAACTCCTTAAAAGATGTTAGTAAATCAACTGTGATTAAAGATATTGGCTACAAGTAGTAATTGCTTTGAAAAATAACTACACCGTCGGCCAGGTCAGTGTCGAATAATGCATTCTAGAGATAAACAATGGAACTTCTTATCAGATTATGATAAATCAAACGTAATTCAAGATATTTGCTACTGGTAGTTTTTACTTTGCAAAATAATTGTATCATCGATCAGATCAGTGTCTGATGATTAGTTCTAAAGATGAATAGTGCCACTCCTTAACAGATGATATTAAATAAATCATGAGTTATTATATTTGCTACTGGTTAGTTATGACTTTGCAAAATGTGATATTGGATTTCGGATATAGAAAAAAGAACTCTTCTAGTGGCAGTTATTACTTTGCGTTATCTGATATTGTACTTCGGAAATGAAAAAAGGAACTCCTCAACGGCTAACAGCTGACTACTAGCAGCTATTCCTGTCGCTTCATTTCTGCGCGTTGTTGAGAACCAACTTTAGACAAAGGGGAATATACCTGTATAATAGCTTTTGGTCGTGACTTTTAATATTTTAAGAGTATTCCAAGAAAGAAAATATTTAAATGTCAGTAATAATATGATGATGATTATTATTAATCACTTAAAGTTTTAAAATAAAATATCTTTCAAAAAAACGAATTAAAAAAATAAAATACTAAAAAGTGAAAAATAATTAACTGAAAATAAGTACATACTTAATCGCCATAAATAACTAATTTATTTATTTTTTAAGTCGGTGCCAGCACGGCCGATTAACTTAAACAAATAAATGTAAAATTTAATATTATAAGTACGCCTTTTACGTATTGTGAGTATTTTAGTAGGTAAGGTTTTATATTATAAATTATTAGTTTGTTTAAGTTGGCCGACAGTTTTAGCACCGACTTCAAAAATAATTAGCTTAGTTATTTATTGCGAATAAGTAGGTACCTATTCTGAGTTAATTATTTTTACTTTTTAGTACCTCAATTTTTTTGAAATCGGTTTTTAAAGATACTATAGTTAAGGCAAATATTATACTATAATTCAGAAATTTTTCACTCCAGAGAGTGGTTACTGGCATTTACGAGATTACCTGCCGCACGGTTTGCCAAGTTGGAAATACCTACTAAGTTTTGTCTATCCCTAATATGGCGCATCAGTATTTCTATGATTTAAGTCTTTTCTTCCTTTAATAACATTTTTAATCCATTTGTGTTATGATTTCCACCAATATGTAAATATATATATATATATATATATATATATATATATATATATAAATATATATATATGTATGTATATATATATATATATATATATATATATATACAAATATACATATATATATATATATATATATATATATAAATGTAATTTTTTAATGAATTGAACCGTATTACGATGAGAAACAAAACTTTTCGGCACATAAATTTTTTCATTATAATTTTCATTATTTTTTACATTCATGCTTCACCTAAATCGCCGTATTTCATTGCACCATTTTTCAAATATACGATTTTTTTCAACAATAAAACTTATGACAAATTATATAACACGAAGTCTATCTCTAACTCTAAGTGCAGATGCGACAGTGATTATCTTGCAAGATGGTGATTATCTTGCGAGAAGTGATAACAGTAAAAATTTGCGCATTACAAGTTAACATTGCGGAGAAATTATGAAGTCTCTCAGAACATTTTGGTTTCGCCAAATTCTCGAGGAGAAATGAAACAAATATTAAAAAGAAAGTGGTGTTCGATTCATTCAGGCTATATTAAAATTATAAACAGGAGAAATGTTCCACTAATGACAATCATTTTTTTAAATTTACTATCAAGATACCGTTTAAAAAACTATCTATACTAGTATACTAACTATTATACTAGTTAAAGTAAGGAATTTTTATAAAAATTCTACAGAACATTATTTGGCGAACTTCGTTTGAATTTAAATATTCAAATATTTTTCTTGCTTTAAAACCCAATTAATATTTTATTAACCGTAAACAGAAAAATATTTTACATTATAACAAATATATTGCAAATGCTGATTGATATGTATGTATTTGAGATAAAGTAATTACAGGAACAATTGTATATGAAAATGTATTTCCGTAAATACGATGAACTATTTTCAAAATTTCACTGAGTTATTTATTTCAAAAATATACATTTGTATACATATAATATATGTATATTTTTTAAATAAATAAGACTCTTGTGCGCCACCTCGGTTATGTTTCTTTATTTAATTTTTCCAAGAAATTACTTTCGTTCGCGTAGTATTTATTAATATGAGTTCAAAGAGTTCATGTGAATAAAAAAACAGAGTGTTGTAAAAAATAAATAAGAAAATCTCATTAATATTTGTCACTTTGTATATGGAAAATGGCATAAAAAAGAAAAAAATCAAAACTTTCATGCAAACGTTTTTATTTCTTGTCCAACAGTCTTTAAATTACTTTAGAGTTAACTTTGAATTTGTAATTATAAAATTGCAGTTAAAGTAAGCAAAATTAAATTTGAAAAGATTTATCTTATATTCCATACTGAGTCTATCGTTTTGGTGCACAGCTGTATGAGATCTGATTTTACAATAAAATAAGCTTCCATTTAATCACAACTTGTAGCTCTAACTAGGATTATCAATGGGATTTATATGATTGAACAACCAAATAATCCAAAAAAAGTAACAAAATCTTAGATATTTTAAAAAAATTAATCTAGTTTTCGTATTGGAAATATTTGTATGACATCCATTGCAGTTGGTATCATTGAATGAAAATATACCTAGTTGCACGGTTTACAATACAGTCGCCATTTAAACTCCCAAATACGAGACTACTCTTATAATTACTTACTACAAAAATCGAGTAAAATTTTATGTTAAACTTCATTATTTATTATTATCTACGAAAACCTAACGAGCAAATCAAAGGTTATTATGTGGTTCCTGCCATTTTATGCTGTGTATCGGTATCTCGAAACTTCGAGGAGTGTTTGTCTCTATTTCCATTGCGTCGTCTCTGACCGCCTGTCAACTTCGTCACTCTACTCGCCTCGTTGGTCAATTTCATATATGTGCATTTTAAGCGATCAACTTTGGTGATACATTCTACACAGACATTCGGAAATATTAATGGTCGAACAGAGATGATCTGTTAATAATGCTCTATCACGTTTTATTACCAATTACAACGTTAATTTTATGTTAATTATATAATTGTTTATTGAAAGCAATGTGTTAATTACAGAAAGATAATTTGGGAACAACATAAATAAACTAGAAAGGTTTAAAATGCATCAGAATTATTTGTACACTAAATATTATTAGCCGTGGACAGTACGTTAATTAATTACTGTCATTAATTAATGTAAAAAAGCATATGTAAGAAAAAATTAATCGATTAATACTCTAGGAACAATGTTCAGAACCACTTATTCACAATCACATAATGAAACTAGCATAGTTTTGCCAAAAAGTGTGGAAATTCTTTCGGTTTAGATTTTTTCCAAAAAAAATATGTGGACAAAAATATTAAATCAATATTAACATTTATTGGTCAAATGTTGTCATATGAAACTTATTCGTAGTAGGATTTCTAATTACGTGCCACCGCACATGCGAGAAACATATTACTTTTACGTGAAAATTATTAGTTTCTTTTTTAAATGTAAGATTGCATAAAAACTGTAATGAACTTTTACTCAGCAGATTTTTATTCTGATAGCCCCCGACTGACACTCTTAGTGGTAAATCCTTATTCTACTGATTTAAAAGTGTAAAAATTGAGGCTAGTCAAAACTTTTGAATCATACAAAAAGATATTCATAATTAAATTCGGAGAATTTAGATTATAATTTTCAAGCTAAATCCAACTTAAAACGTCTTTTCATCGTCTTAATATAATTTGGAGCATTCATTTGTCGATATTCTTTTAATTAGCATCATTTGATTAAAAATTATTATTTGTTTCAGTTTGGATACAGAAAGGAATAATTATTGGAGGCCGGCACTGGAAGCTTTTAAAAAATTCGGATAACATAAAATTGAAATTTCAATTATTTCAAATTCGGGTAAATAAAAAATTAATGAAAATTTTGTAGATGTTCTCACCGGTTGAGCTGAACATTAAAATAACACTTTTTATTTTGGCTTTACCTTACTTACCAAGTACTGATTATCGATTACTCAATTTATAATGCTACAAATAAGTAACAGAAGTGTCAAACTTGAAATAGAAGATAGTTGGAAAGATATTAGTGAAATATGCTATTTACGCTTCTCTGAACCCATAATGCATCATTTTGACGTGGATCAGAACTATTTTTAGTCCATATCTGTTACTATGTGTAAACGTTTTGGTGTAACATGCAAAAAATTCTAAATTGATTGTATTAAACTTCCAATAAAATAGTTTTTAAGATTTTAAAATTTTAAATTTGTTTTAAATATTTTTAAGAGACATTTGGTGCGTCTATGTGTTATTATTTTTATCGTAATAAACCATTGGATTAATTTGAATTAAATATTCATTAGGAATACAACTAATACTAATTAGCAATATAATATTAAAAAAATTTGATTGGCAGTTTCAACAACATAAAACAAACAACTTTCAATTATAATTATATTTTAAATTTTCATTCAATTCTTCTATTCTGAAGAAGGCTTCAGAGTAAAAGTTATATTATGATAATGTTGAATTTTCCGAAGGAGGCATAAATGTGAATGCTAAAAATACATTCGTTGAAATAATCAAGAGGTTTTGGTATGACTTCTTTTGATTACACACAAGTTCACTTCTCTCCTAATTAAAATCCTAATTTAGTTTGCTTGATAATGACCAGATAATATCTAATGTATTTTCTGATTGTCTCTGATAAGTAAACACCAAGTAGTTATAAAGTTTACTGCTTGTAAATAATCGATTTACATGTATATCAAAAATACTAAATTTATGAACATAAACGATTTTTTTGCTAAAAGACAAATATGTACGTTCTAAAATATTAAATTGTCTTCTTATATGAATGAACACAAAATTAAATACAAGAGCGCGTAGTTTGATAAAATGCTAATTGCTCAGTATATTAAATAATTTCAATACATACGCCATTTTTATCTGCGGGACGAAGGTTCTATAATAATATATATCAATATATATCACGCACGCACTGTCCTAAATGTTCGTGTTCGACATCATTTAATGCTAATCGGTTAAAAATAATATCATTTCAAATGACATTTTGGAATATTTTGAGGTTTACACAACAAAATAAGGGGAAAAATAAAAGCCACCAAATAAAAAATAATATATTGATTACATAATGAGTTATGTAAATTATCGTCAGTAAAATAATTTTTTTTTTATTTTTAACAGATATTTTATATTATGCATTTCAAAACTCTTATAATGAATTCAAGGCTTCCATTTTATCATGGATTACGAACACTTCCAATGACCATATTGCATAAAATCGATTAAATGTAAAATGTGAGATGGTAATTCATATATGTTGTAATAAGATCATTGAGATGTTCTCAAATTAAAAAAAATAAGTTTTCAGGGGTTTTTATAATTATTGTAATTACTTATTGATAAAAATAATTTTAATCGTTTTGAGAGTATCACTGTATTAAGCTTAAGATTTCAAAGCTTCATATGCTTATAGATATTATTACTTATTTTAACATTGCACTTTAATGGCCGAACACCACTGATCAAAAGTTATAAGTCTGCAATTATCAAAATACAGGACTTCCATCAATTTGTGAAGTTTTCGAAGTGTTATAATATTAGTGTTAATATTCACACCGAAAACCTCTTCTACATAATAATTCATTAGAAATTTTAAAACCATCTTCTCCACTATCCTTTGAAAAATCTCCTTATCTCACCTTGACTTCTGATAAATAATTCCACATTAACGTGAGGATAACTCCTGAAAAAATACATCGAATTCAATATACCGTCATCCTAAATAGAGAAAACATTGACGAAAGACGACCGTTTGTTGCGCGTATTACTTACTTATGCATTGTTGTCAAGCACCAAATATGCCAAAACTAAATTTGATAACGGCCGATAAAGGTTTCGGCGCCTTTTGTTCATAGTCTGTTATAAGCCGTTATTTATTGGATAAGTTTTGCGATTAAACCGTTTTTCACTAGCGTGTTGTCACGTGACACAGAACTTTTATTGAGTTCCGTTGATGTTTCGAACGCAATCTGCTTTGCGCTATATTACCGAATTGTCAAAAACATATTAGAAATGTGAATAATAGTATCTTTAGATTTTGAATACGTGGTTAATATTTTGTTTATAGATCAAAGATTTGTGATTATATAAAATGTTAAAATTTATATGAACAAAATTAAAATGCGTGAAACCGTTACTATGATTAACTTAACATTTTTCTTAAGTTTATCTTCAAAATATTATAAAAAAATATTCATATATCATTATTTATTAAACCTGGTGGTGGATATTAAAATACTTCTAGTATTGAATATTTGTCTTTTTACTATAAAGTTATTATTAACTACTTAAAAGAGAGTCATTGTCTTGCCTATTCTAATCGGCAAATTTTCAGTTAAAATATGATATTTGCTTATTTGACGTAGTAAAATAAAATTTTAGAAACAAAAAAGAATAAATAGTGCTACCTACACTGTTAAAAATATAATTTATGAATATTTTGTTACGACTAGAGATAAAAGAAAATTAAAGTGTCAATAATATTTAAGAATAAGAAAGTGGCTCAAATTTGAGACAAACATTAAAAACTCAAGCTATTCAATAAGTTAAATAAATTATATAGGATTAAAAAAAAAGAGAAAGTGAAGAAAGATATTAGAAAACTTGACGTAGCTTATAACCTTTGTTACCATCGGTGAATGAAATGATAATTAAAGAGTTTACCGATTTTTTGTCTAAGTTCGTGAATGATAACACTAGTTTAAAAGAAAATTAGACTCCGTCTGTTATTTTATATTTCCAGTAGCATTAAAACATGACAACTAAACTGTGTAATACTGAACGCTTTCAAACTTTTCATATACTGTTTGAAATTGTTTTTCACGGCTCTGCAATATTTTTAAGACGCAAAAGCATAAAAAAACTGATTCTGAAAGTGTCTACGTAAGATTTTCAAAATTCGATTTTATCATTGATTAAATACAGACCAAAATAGCAAGTAATTGAGTTATTGGTAGATAAGTAGGTATTTAATTAAGTAAATACAGATTATATAAATATATAAACAACTAGGATATCATTAAATAAGCATATACAAATGTATACAAAGACATGCAGCAACAAAATTATTAGTAGGCGAGTAGGCAAATTTGTAGAGATATATATAAAGGCCTACGATAACTACGATATTAAGTAGGTGGGTAAATAAATTTACACAGGTAAAGATAAAGCCTTGAAGTACTGATTACTGTGAAACCAAAAAAAGAAAATGCGTGAACTCCTCATGTGTGAATGGACTCAGCACAAGATTTACTAGAGCAATTTGAAAATGAGCTGAAATGTACAAGAACTTTTCAGTATACAAATTTATATATGTATATATATATATATACATATATATATATATATATATATATATATATATATATATATATATATAGATCTGTATATACCGAAGTGGGTATATAATTTAAGAACAGAAATATGCTCCATTCAACACATATCCACTATGTCGCTTTGAAGTGAAGCTACAAGTCTTTCAAAAACAAGTAAAGATTTTCTTTTAAAACATGTAACTTCATGCTCCTTCTTTAACAGTTATGTTTAAGTTAACAGATGAAAAAGCAATATTCTTAGAAAAAGAAAGTTAACTTGTTTATCAATACTGATTGATCAGTTTTTTTGCGTTTCCGAGATTTTATATGTTTTTCAATACCACAAAGAATTTTTCTTGCAAATGATTTTTGAATTGAAATTTCGTTTTGATCTTGTCAATAATAATATTAAACAAATCTTAGACTCCAAAGCAAAAGTAGCAACACGGGAGAATTTACCATTTAGACAAGTCAATGAGCAACAATCAAATGAAACTTGAAAATTGAAAACAAGAATGGTCATTTTATATTTCTATAGCCCATTTTATTCTTATTAAATTTGAAAAGTACATAAAAGAATAAAAATAAAAAATCCATAAGTATCTTTAGTCTGTATTTTTATATAATAGATAACAATTTCAAAATCAAAGCAGCATGCCCTATACTTACCGCGCAAGTTCAAAGTGATTAATTAATTTTTTCGGCAGTGTGATCGTTGTGACTCTCGTCGAAATAGTTTCTTTGAAAGGTGGAACATTTTGTTAACAGGACTATTTCCCAGAAGTATGAAAGGACAGCTGAATATGTTGTCAAACATCAAAATATTCCCAACAAAAGCAGGACATCTGGTCACCTAAAGTATACGGGTTGGAACAGAAAAGCTAAGGGAAAGGGCGGAGTAAATTTTCAAATAATATAAGCGGAGGATTCATACCACACAGTACTATTTTTGATACACCACGTATAACACTACAATAAAAAGGACTACGTAAGGCACTTGGCTTTCTTTTTGAAGCTGTTCCTACATTGAGGATAACATTTACAAATTTTTTCTTGTATAAAATTACCTTTAAAATATTATGAACTTTAACTTATTATGCTACATAGACCAGAAACGATCGTGTGAAATATTGACTTTTTCACCGAGTTTTATAATTTCAACCCCCTCTTCAGAGAATATAGATTATCACCCATAAGCGAGTGAAAACATATTTAAACTCGATCGACTGGCTTTTGAAATTACCTCGAACTATTGAGTATATGTAGAAAATTGCGTGAGAAGAACATATAATTCTTCCTTGTGAATGGTGATTAAGTGTAGATCATTATAAAACTATACCTAAATAATTTCAGAATATTTCCGTACCAACAAAAAAATATAACATTATTTGATATCTTTGTATATAATAATTAATATTCATAGAAAAATTCCCATAAAATCCTCAATGAATTCATCCTTTTGCAAATAATTTCTCAGTTTAAATTTGCAACAAATTGACAATTCATATATCTCTCATACTTTATGTTGTGTTTCACTTTTATCGGCATAATATCAGAGATATTGCAATCATAGTACATCCGCATTTGATCAACAATACATAAGTGAGATACAGATCTGTAGATCTCGGCGGAAATCCCGCCAAATTCTATAGTGATTCACAAGGCTTGACCATTGAGGTAAGACACACAAAGTATCAAACCTCTGGACCCTTCGTTCCAAAATACGATTTATTACCACGATGGGATCATAAGCTGCGACCCCGACCTCTTCCGACACAATTTGTATTTATATGTTTATTTATTCGACGCGACGACATCCTATTAGAAGGTACTGTTATTTAGTTTGACAGATTTAATATTCGTATTTTAATGCAGTAATTTGTCCTTTCAGTTTGAAGTAAAAAATTCGACCTTATTTGTTTTAAAAAATCTATACGATATCAGTTCATAATTTATTAACTTTAATAATAATAACTAAATTTATCTAATTTTTCACTACAAGATAATCGTCTAATTTTTAAAAGAAGATTCTTATATTATCGGTAATTAATAACAATTTATAATGTAGTCACTTCACAATTTTACATTTATTATATACATTCATTTATACTTAACAAAGTCTCAAACTATTCGAAATGAAGATATCAACTCTGCGTTAAGTGCAACAAACAAAATCGTAAATCGTTCTATATTTTAACGCTGAATTTTATTGGGATACTGATAACTTCGACCGCATTCCGTCCATCAAATATTTCTGTAATGTTGGCTGAGTAAACTTATATCCTATATCGTATAAAGTGTTATAATAATAAAATACATATTTGTTTCTAACCTTATCATGTAAAATTTATTAAATTAACTTTTATATAATTTTAAAAGAATTTGCCATGATGTGGATAACAGGCATGAAAATAATTTTTCTCTATTTGTATTTTTAACCAATAATCTTTTTAATGGAATGATGTACCATTTGTAAAAAAGAAAAGAAATCCTGGCATTGCGTTAAATATATTTGTTACTAGTGACTAGGACCGGATTTGTATTGATACATTTTAGTATGGACATGGATTTTGTTTGAAATATTACTTAACGTCGTGTAAGTTACGTGTATCTCCATTAGGTGCCATAACGAAGAGATTATGTTTACAAGTGATAAGGTTACGTACAACTGAACCTGTGAAATACGTTAAATAGTGCTAAGTAACGTTTAATGTTACACCCTGTGCTTTGCCGATGATCATCGAGAAACATAGTTATAGAGGAAAGTGGAATCATTTTCATTAACCGGTTTCAAGAAAGAGCTTTTCAATTCGTCGGAATCTTTTTTTCATGCGTGTTCACCGATGATTCTTTACCGCGTAAAGCAATTTCGTTGATTATTTTTTTCTTTAAAAGGATTTCGGGGGTGGTCCCATAATAATATCATAATGATTCGATAATAAGTTCGGGAAATGAACGACGGAACGTCTTCTTCGACATCCTTAATGAATGACAATAAATCAACTATAATTCATGACATTTGCTTAGGAGTGGTTGTTACTTTGCAAATACGAATAACATTTACCAAATCAGGTTCTGATGAAGAGTTCTGGACATGCACAATTCAACTTCATAACGGATATTAGTAAATAAACCGTGATTAAAGATATTTGCTACTAGCAGTTGTTACTTTGCAAATAACTACACCGTCTACTAGAACAGTGTCTGGTGATGAGTTCTGGAGATGAAGAATGAGACCCTTTAACAGAGACTAAATCAAATGTAATTCAAGATATTTGCTACTGGTAGCTTTTACTTTGCAAAAGGCTACATTTTGATTTCGGATATGAGGAACGTAATTTCTCAAGTGATAGTTGCTACTTTGCAAAATCTGACATTGGACTTTAGATATGGAGAAAGGAATTCCTCAACGGCTAAAATCTAACTACTGGCAGCTACTGTCATCACTTGGTTTCCGCGTGTAGTTTATAACTAACTTTAGACAAAGAGCAAAACTATATACTACCCTTTTGTCCGAAACTTTGAAAATTACGGAGCATTCTAAGAAAGACAATAACTGAATGTTAGTTATAGTGTGATTATTAATATAATTAATGAAGAAAAATTTGAATTAGATATCTTTTAAAAAACTGACTTCAAAAAGTAGATACTAGAAAGTATAAAATAATTAATTCAAAGTTATTTATTTTTGAAGTCGATCCCAGCACCGCCGATCAACTTAAATAAATGTAAAATGTTATATCCTAAATTCTATTTCCTAGGGCGTATTTAACGCCTTTTATTAATCTGTGTTGTATTTTAATTACATTACAAGTTAAAGTTCTAAGTTTACATTATATATTAAATTAATTCGAAATTTATTTATGTTGGATGACAGTGCTGGTATCGATTTTAAAAATAAATAACTTAGTTATTTATTGTGAATAAGTACTTTGAGTGAATAATCTTTAACTCTTTAGTATATACTTTTAAGGCCGGTTTTTAAAAGATATTTTTATATTTGAAACCATAAGTCAGTTAAATAGCCTGTAAATAAATCAGGCAGCAGTGCGAGGTTGTCACTTTTACTCAGAAATATCCTAGTTTAAATTGGATTGTAATGTACTGTCCAATACAAAAGTCATAAACAGGTCTGCATATCATGACGGAGGTACAGTAAGCTCCGCAGCGGTCCGAGGCTCTTGATCGCTGAGGTAAGGTATCCAAAGTGTCAAACCATCTGGGAGACCGCCCGGAATTAAATTTATTACCATGGCGGGAACTAAAGCTATGACCTCGATTGTTTCCCGGATATTTTGAATTTATATACCCGGTTATTTTGTTTGTTCAACGCGACAGCAGTGTTTTTTTAATTCAGTCATAACATTTACACAAGAAAACGATCACACCGTGGATAAATATATTTATTTATTTCTAAAAATTCGATACAGTTAATAATATTTGGTAGATATGTTTTAATATTTATCTAATTCTTAACAATGGGATAAACCATAATATTTTTTTTAATCGTAAGCTTACTTTCCAGAAAATATAAGTCGCCAAGGAAAATTAAATTTAAACTTTTGAACGCTAATCTTAAATTTAAAAATGCAATCAGGACTTTCCCTTTCTTTCACGGAAAGCACTTCTTCTCATATTTCATGTAAAGATAGTTCCATAAAGACAATGCAATAGGTGATATGCTGCGTTCGCACATAAAGGAAGCAATGACGTATTGATATGCAAACGGGTATTGGTACATTATTTAAAATATAAAATATAACAAAACTAATTTGACAACGGCATACAACCATTCCGGTATCTAGGCTGGCGTCCGAATGTAAATCGTTGTCCACTTAACAGAGTTTCGCCGTTAATTTTTTTTGTAGAGAGAGGTTAACAGATAAAGAACACGGAACTGTTATTGACTTCAAAATGTATTTTGAATGACATGCTAGATGCTAAATTACGTTATTGTGAGGAGCAAGAAACAAATGTTTTTATGGCATTTTTATATATGTAATATACGGTTAATGTTTTACTTAGAAATCTGTGGACATTTATTTGGCCATTAGTAAAGGGATATAAATTGTTTGAGACCTATAGGGAATTCATATTTCCTAAACCTAAATAAGAAATATTTATTGACCACACCTGAATAAGAAAATAAGCTGAAAAGTTAGAAAAGTGACAAATTTGATTTTAAGCATAAAACTTAAAAAAAAATGTACACTCCGTATTCATAAATATACAAATTACAATTTTTAAATAAGTGACGTACTTGTTTTTTGAGCAATGATCAGGCTCACCATTTATATATAGATTTTGTTTAGTTGCTGTCACCCAAAGAAATCAGGATATAAAGATTAAATTATAGTGGATATAAAAGAAGCGTTGGTCAGCCCAAGTGTCCTGGCAAATGTGAGATTTACATTAATTTAAAAAAGTCAAATGCTCAAGAATTTTTACTACTGCATCAAAAATAATTATCCCGAAAATTCAAAATATTTTTTATTTTGTCTTAGCATACCAGCACAATTTTATTCAAAATATTGCAAATGGTATGAATATATTTCACGTTTTCATTACACAGGCTCCAGAGAGGGGGAATAAAACAATTAACTGATTATACGGGGAACAGAACAAATAAACTAATTAGTCATGGATGGTGACGATTTGCTGGTGGTGTATTGGGATTGCAAATACTGAATCCAATCGTGTTTACTTATAAAAGAATACTTTTAATGTGGCGATGTCACACGTGTTCCTTGATTTCAAAATTCTGGTGCATTTGTAAACGCTAGTTAATAATCGTCATGCAGAAACTTTTGCTAAAATAATCAATAGACGCGTATATGTCCCGAATTCCACAGCAATATGTGTGATTGGGAAAAAAACCGAACAAGCGGAGTTGCCTTCGATTTGATTATACCAGGGAACTAGCCTTAATTTTATGGTTTTCCACAATTTTGAGAAGATAATTTGATAATATTTGCACAGAGTACTTATCAATTGAAGTGGATCTATTGTAAGCATATGCAGCACGATATATACAAAAGCGAATTTCATCATCAGCATACTTCTTTTAATATTAATAAATCAAAAGTATGGCTATTGAGAATCGGGATAAAGAGCAAACATAACAATTCTAAAACGAATTACTTCTAAATTTTGGAATTAAAGATTACAAAATATAAGTCATAATAATCGCACATGTGTTTTTGGCAAACGTGTACTGGATTACCTGGCCCACATAATGTCAGTAGTGTTCTATGATGGGCCAAATATGAAGACAATATCAGTAGTCCACCAATAATACGTAATTAATGAAAAAGATAAGTTAGTTTGAACTACTGTTGTTTATGAACATAAAATGTTATTGTAAAAAAATACGTGTTTATTTAAATAGCAGTATCCTATAAAAATAAAAATAACAAGAAATACCTTAATAAATTAAGAATAGAAAATAATATGCAATGTATGAAATAAAACAATATATTTTGATTCCTAATTAATGATATTCTTCTTAAGACTATATTTAAAACTATTGTTTTAGTTGAAATCTTTCAATTAAGTTAAATCACGTAGCTGCATGATATTTAGACCAGCATCCAAAGTAAAACCAATTTTCTCCTTTTTATGTAGAAAAATGGAAAACAGACAGA